>JAUMHD010027880.1:91362-112882 GCA_032359135.1 Ulvella scutata
GTTGCGGTCCTGGCCACGACAACTTTCTACTGCCTGCGCCTCCGCACCTTGGCCACCCGCCTGTTTCCGCTCACGGCCTCCTCGGCGCTGCTGTCCCTCCTGCTGCGCTTCACAGGGCGGCCCTCGCAGCAGTCAGGCACGGCAGCCTGCTCTTGGGCCCGCTTCACACGTACCTCAGACTGTGCACAGCAGTCCACCACCAGCAAGCTTTCTTGTGCCTGTCAGTATTACATTTGTGCATGTGGTGGGGCTGCAACCGCTGTGACTGCACAGTGAAACCAAGAGCAGATAGGGTGGGCGCACGTCTGTGTCTGGCACTGTGTCTGCTGCTCAATGGCCTGAGCTGTGCTCTGGGGCGGTGGGTGAGGGGGAGAGCTTAGCCTTCTGCGCGCGCACGATCTGCAGCAGCTTGTCGACTGTTGGCCGCTTCAGGGGATCTTCCTCCAGGCAGCTGGCAACGAGGTCCTTCAGCCACGGAAAGTAGTCCCAGCAGATGCCGGTCTCCTCGTCCAGGAGGTCGCAGAACGTCATGAGTGGGTCAGCGTGCGCCTCCAGCACGTCCTCCTCGTGCGCCCAGAACCCAGACAGCGCCCGCACACCCTCGTGCCTGCCGCGCACCAGCTCATAGACGGTGACACCGAAACCGAAGACATCAGCGGAGGGCTCAACAGTGGTTGCGGTCTCCTGCAGCACCTCGGGGGCCATGTGTGGCAGTGTGCCCCTCTGGCCATTGAACTCCTGGTGCTTGCGCTGAGCCAGTCCAAAGTCTGCGAGCTTCACTCTGCCATCGCGTCCGACGAAATTGCTCAGCTTTACGTCCATGTGCACGAAGTTCTGGCTGTGCACATGCTGCAGCGCGCTCAGTATGGCCTCCATGACAAGCAGCAGCTGGAAAGTTCCCAGTGCACAGAACTGTGCAATTTCCTTGGCGCCGCCACGGCAGCACTCCATCAGCAGCTGGGTGGTCTGTGTGTCGTCTGCCCGGGACTTGATGCACCCGCACAATGTGCGGGTGATTCATCTTCGCATGAATATCAGCCTCTCTGGCAAGCGCGTGCATGTCTTTTGGGGCCAGATTTGTACTGGCGGCGAGGCGGGGGGCGGACTGAGGCGCTGCACTGGTCTCCTTTGCTTGCTTCACTGCCACCTCTTGAGGGCATCCTCTGCCGCTGGACACCGAGCAGCACAGCACCTGCACACAATGTGGAAAATTGACAGGTGCGAAAGCAAGGATTGCCAGCTGTGATTCCAGCGTCGATGATGTGTTCCGGAGCACTGTGTTCGATGTTTTGTGTGTTGAAGGCCCGTGCACATTATCACGAAACCTAAGTCGCTGTGCGATCCTCTGTCACTGAGTTGCCACTCAGTTGCTATATGCATGGTGGTGTACACATCTGTTGCGAACATATGCATCGCACAAAGCGCTATAGCAACGGTGCAAATAGGTCTAGCGAAGCCTTGCAAACGATGGATTGCCAAGCACATGGTCGAGGGAGGCAATCACAGAAGGGATGTGTTGGAAGGGGCTTGGATGGCAAGGCGCAGAGCTCGCCATGCGCCAACCCTGTGCAAGTGAAGCGCCAGTGGCTGCGAATACGCCTGTGCGCATGCAGAAATAGTCATGCAGATGAGATAGAGTCCATACCGTCCAGTTGCCTCCTTCATCAAGGCAATCGATCACTTTTAAGCATGAGATGGGCGCGTGGTGCATGGCACCATTGTCATCCTCCAACAGCACGTCGCGCTCGCCAGGTACGTCCTGCAAATTACTTCATTCATCGACATAATCTTAATGTGTCCATCTAACGGAGGCAACAATGCACGAGGAACGCGAAAGAAATGTTGCGTCAGTGCCGAGGTGAAACAGAATTGGCGACGGAGACGCGGTATACCGCGGTATCGCCTCGAGACAGCTTTGGTGTGTATCTATGCTGGTTACTGTATCCCAAAGTCATTCCAGTTTTGCCACAGCTGGATAGCAAGAGGGAGCAATTCCTTGCAACCAAGGTACGCGGCTGCCGTCGCGCCATTGAGACTAGCACGACAGTGCCTCTGCACGGCACTTAAGCGCCGCAAAGCAATAAAAATATGACATGCAAGCTGTGGATGGTGAATTGAAAAGCGCACCGTGGTCATGCTGCACAACATGCTGTGGTAGAGTGAACAGACAACCGCGTTGCTGCTACAGTGTCGAGTGAGAGATTGCGCCTGGTGTAACTGGTAAGGAGCAGGCAGGAACATTGCAAACGCATTATTGCCAGATGCTCTTCAAGCAGGCCTGCGCAGCCGCTGTGGTAACGTTGCATGCGTTGATGCATCATTGCTCAGTGCCTCAGTGCGTCACGGAAGAGGGATACAGCTGCGTCTTATACGTTGGCCAACATAACTGCAGTTTGACAAGCTGAGAAGTGTCGGGACGGGAGCTGAAATATTGTTCAATCGTGCAGAATGGCTCAAGCTTCACGCAGTGCTGGCCAGTACTTTTGTGCAACACGAGCTTGTGGAACATCACCGTGCAGGGGCGCAATGTTACCTTGCTCGCCATGGAGATACAGGATCAAATTCTAAATCAAAGCATGACATCGTCCGAGCATCAGACCTATGACCTACATCTTCTTGCGTGACGGAATTTTGTTTTCTGTGACGGCAGTGCCGACATCAGATCTCGAACCGATGCCAGCCCCACCCGACGCCCTCGAATGACATAATCTCAAAATGAATCTATATTTCAGGTGCGAATGATGGTGTTCCATGGGATTGCTGTCTTCAACGTGCGTGCCTACCTCGCACTCATTTTGGTGCACGTTCATTTAGCTTTTTTTTTCTTTCAGAGGTGGCATGGCTGCAGCTGACAACATGAGAACACAACCTAGCATAAAACAGTCTCCAAGCAGCCTCCTCCTCCACACAGAGCTTTGAGGCAGTCCATACATCAGTAGCATGGTCGTAGCACAGGGCTGCTGCCCGCATGCTGGAAGGCTACATCAAGAGCTTCCTGCTCTGCTGGCCTTGCCTTGACTCCTCAATGCCGAATAAATTGGTCTAGACGAGTCCTGCATTCACACAAGGGACATTGGACAGCCTGCGTGCATTACAACAGTAGCAGGAAAGGAAAAGCACATCACAACATGTGCCCCACATGCCCCACCGTACGTATGCGTTCAGACACCTGCTGATGCCCTCATATCGAGCAGAAGCATGAAGAGAGGGGCACCTGCTCATGCTATGTTGGAAGTGTGTTGGAAGACAGCGGCCTACGAAGCCACATCAGCCTGCGGTGCTTCAGCCAGATACTTCACTGTGCGTGCAGTGGCGCGGTTGGTGAGGCGGCCGGCCAGATGCACGGGCATGCTCAGCAGCACCCGCCTCTCCTTCTCCGACAGCCCCGCCATCTCAGATGCCAGCCACCGTAGAATCTGCACAGCTGTTGTAATCGACTGTGTGACCTCAGGCGACACCAACGGCTTCCAGGGGGGTGTGCCAGAGCCGCTGCTGCTGTTGTGCTGGCTACTAGACGGAGAGGTGGGGGCTGGGGGTGAGGAGGGGGGCCCAGAGTCGCGCAGCTCTGAGGATCGCTTGGCAGCTAGGGCCTGCAGCTTGGAGGCTAGCCTCTGCACTCCATCCACCTGCAGCCAGCCACTTGCCGTCGGCCACCTTCAATACATGCTTCTGCAAGCCTGAGGTGCGATGCCCCTGGACAGAAGCAGGGCCCATGTGCACTCTCTGCATCTCTGCAGGCTTGCAAACGAGAGTGGGGCTGGGGCTGGAGGCGGAGGCGGACCTGCTCAGAATCCTTCGGAGTGGCAAATGCAGGCAGCTGTGCGATGTGCTGCGCGACAGCATGCACGGCAGACCCCACCGGCCACCCTACCAGCCCATTCGGAGCTGAGAAGCCTCCGCCTGGGGTGCCCAAGGCCGCGTACGAGGCGCCATTCTGGCCATCACTGCCTCCAGATCCCATTGCGGACCGCACTCTGTTGGACAAGGAGTCCACCTGCATGCGCTGCCGGTCAACAGCACCGCCACAGAACCACTCTGCTCATACAAAACAAAATCAGCAAAGGGGAACAAAAGGTGTGAACGGCAGCGAAATTGTGTTCCTGGGTCAGTTCTGCACTCCTTGCGTATTTTTTAATTACGCAATGACCGTAATTAGCAGTAATTACATTACGTTTCCCCCCCGAAAAATGTAATGGTGCAACACTGTTCATGGTGTACTACCATGACTTTGGAAGTAAGTATTCAACAAAGCGCACCTGTAGCCTCGTTGCTGCGTCCAATCCCTTTGCCACCTCATCCAGCATGATGCTGCGCAGGTACTCCCCCTCCTCAGACAGCAGCAGCTCCACCGCCGTATTGCCGCTCTTTGACTTTGAGCCGCTCTCGTTCCGCGCTACGCCCGTGCGTCCGCCGCCTCCCGCTGCTGCGTCTGCGGCAACCCCTGCACCTGCAGGCCCCCCCTCTGCCGCAGCTCCTGTCCCTATGGGCCGCTTTGGCGGCGGGGGTGTGCGCACAGCCTGCTCCAGCAGCGACTCCATGCGGTCAAATCTAAACATTCCATCAGAGGTATACAGAAGGTTCTGCAGAGTGGCCCGCAGCTCCGTGGACGTGTCTGTGAGGAGCCTTCTAGCCACCCAGGGGTAGGCGGCGCCCAGAACCTTGTAGTTGCGGTCGCTGGACAGCGCGATGCCCTCGAGGATGGTGAGGCTGCGCACCAGAAGGGTGTAGTAGGGAGGGATGCGGAACTTGTACTTGTACATGGTGGTGCCCAGCCTGGTGGACAGGCCCCCAAAGTTGAGGTTGCTGACCCCCCCCTTCAGCGCCTCGTTGAAGATGCCTGCAGCAGGTGGTCGCCATGAGCACCACCGCACGGTGAGGGCATGCGCGGCCATGTGCTTGCGTACACAGTCGCTTGGCAGCAGATGCAGGGGCATGCAGATGACAGGACAAACAGGTCTGCATACAGCCAACTGTGGCAGCTGCAACGCAGCGTATCGCCACAGCAACAACCAGGGTGACACTCCTCGACTGAACAATGCACAAGGTGTGCTTGCTGTCCCTGTATAAGCTAGGGTCCTTGAAAATTAGCTGCACACACTCCAGCAGCCCCACTGCACTGTTGCATGCATGGTGTCAACACATCATGGCCAGATCAGCCGGCTCAGGGCCGGCATGGGTGGAGGGGGGAAGCACCTTGGAGAGCCTCCACGATCTCCTCGCGTGTGGCGGGTGAGTCCTCAGGCAGCAGCCCCAGAGTCACGAAGTCAGTCGCTAGCGCATCAAACTCGCGGTTGACCATGTGCAGGGTGGCGCGGATGAGGCCCTGGCGCGTGCTGCGGTCAATGCGGCCCATCATGCCAAAGTCCAGGTAGCACAGCCGCCCGTCCGTCATGCGCAGAATGTTGCCCGGGTGGGGGTCCGCGTGGTAGAACCTGCACGCAGGCACCCTCCTCTGCATAGTGAGCGCAGTGAGTGGGTAGCAGAGGGACACGGTGCAGGCCACAGGCAGCAGCCGCGCACCCCTCCTCGAGCATCTGCTCCAGAGAGCACCGCACTCCCACTTCCACCAGCCTCAGATCTGCGTCTGAGCCCCCCCCAAAGCCCCCCCCTTCGCTGCCGCGCCGCGGCTTGGTGCCCTCCACCCACTCCATTGTGAGCACCCTCTCTGATGACAGCTCTGGCAGTGTGTCCGGCACATAGATCTGCACACATCATGCCGCTCATGCATTACATCTGTTCTCTCAACGATGTCTGTGGCAAGCACTAACCTTTTCCATACCCCATGGTGGTTCTTCAATGCACATGCATGCAAGACTAACCAGCATGACTCAAACACTGGATGGCCAGGAAGAACAGTTCAGACATTCTGGTGCATTGTATTTGGTGATCTACAATGCAACGTCAGGCGCCACCACTGCAGGGCATGCGCACCTCCTCAAAGTGTGCGAAGAGCTTCTTGAACTCTGCAGCATTCTTGACCTCGTTCACGTAGCTCATCTCCCGGTATATGCTGCTGGCCCAGTCGTCTATCAGCGAGGGCAGGTTGCTGTTGAGCTTGCGCAGCCGCCGCACAGCTTTGGCCAGGTTGCGCAGGATGAAGATGTCCAGTGCGATGACCTCCAGCAGCCTCGGCCTCTGCACCTGCACCCCCCCCGCTGCTCCTTCACCATGCATCACAGGCTGGGCTGCATGCGCCCTGCCCATGCCACTGCTGCGTTGACATTCCAGGCACGCTCCAGGGGGCTCACACAGAGGCAGGCAAGGCGGTGCAGAAGACAGGGCACACCTTCACAGCAACAGTGCTGTCGTCGGAGGCCAGCTGCGCCTTGTACACTTGCCCCAGAGACGCAGCTGCGACGGGGGAGTTGGAGATGGTGGCGAACAGCGCGGCCACGGGCCTCTGTAGGTCCTCCTCGATCATCTGGAACGCCTCCTGCGTTGAAAAGGGCGCGATGTCATCCTGCATGCACAGTCTGCCCGTTGCCTCTGCAGCACCTGAGGACTACACATCAGGTGGCCAGACCTCGAGGTCAACCCGGCAAGCTACAGTATGTTGCAGTGTGACAATGTGTGCAGCCGTGTGCACTCGGAGGGCCATGACTGTTAAACTTCATGGTACATCGTTAAGGGAACGACATTCTGCTCAATCTCTTACACAGACATCCTAACCGACCTGTCAACACCTTTCAGCATCCAGAATGGAAAACATTGTTTTGAGGGCGTGAATGTGAAGGTTAATACAGGAAGAATATAGAGTCTGCGCGCCATGCATGCAGGTTTATAACAACCTGTGATATATCATGATAATGCATGCCTTTCCAGATCTCTCTAGTAACAGCTCTAGCTTCACTTCACAAGTTTGATAGGTGTATGAATGGCTGAACCTTGGTGTGGCTGAACCAGCCAGCCAGCAGATGAGCATCGTTTACCTAACGAGATGTCTATGTCCTTTGTTCTAGACACTCCGTTCTTCTGACGAAATCTTCATCACACAATGCCACATCCAATCGTTCTCTTCACGACGTCGACTCCTTCAAACCCGGGCAACATCGTAGTCAGAACAGCAATGAAGCCAGGAATTCGGCCTATAACGAGATTTGAAGGCTCTTTACTTTACAATACAAATCATGAATGGAGATACAATCAAAGACGTCCTACAATATTTTATGTGCACACTAGCACTGCTTTGAACGGCATTGAAGGAAGTAAGAATGGTGTTGCTGCGATCTCTGTGGCATTCATCAGAAACTATGGCCTCACAGCCTGACATAAAGCATTAAAAGCGTGACTAACGTGCAGGGAAGCTATGGGTGGGCACCTGGAGGTATTCTAGCTGCTTGATGTACACAGGGGGCACCACATCAGGCCTGGACGACACTGCTTGCCCTATTTTGACAAAAGCCGGACCAAGAACTGTCAACTGATCTTTAAGATACTCTGCAGCCTGTTCCTCGCCGTTCAGAGCGAAGAATATGCGCCACTTGAACAATGCGATGCCTGCACATTGATGTTCCTGAGCAACCATCAGAGTACCGAGTTGCGCAGCGCAGACGGCCCCACGGCATTCAATTGATATCAATTATGCCATATAAAGTACTGCAGTACATCTGGCCTGCAGTGCATCGCGTGGCAGACACGGACTGGATGCCTCTACCTTTGCGTTGCATTTTCCAGTATCTGAAAGCACTAGGGAGAGGCAACAAGCCATGTAGAGTTTGAATAGAATGTAACAAAACGTACCTATTGTGATGAGCCGTTTGGTCACGGTGACAGGTCGCGTCATCCAGTACTTCTCGTTCCAGTCTGGATCATACTGCATCCCTGCAGCTGCTCTGGATCTTGTTATGAAAGCCATATCCCAGCACAGGTGGCATTTAAACACTTTCAACTGGATGTAGAAACTCTTGGCATGGACATTGGCAACGGCAGAGTGTTGTGTGAACGGTAGACAATGCCTAGCAGGCATAAAAGCACCACGCTGAACATGAAAACAGACATATAACAACGCGATTGCGCACTAAAGCGTGTACACTGGCAATTTGGCTGTACACAGTAGCAGAAAAAGGCGAGGAAGAACTAGATGCCACGAAATCTATGACCAACGCACCAGGCACAAGGTCAGTGGCCACTGTTGCAGTTGCGTGACACAACGTGCGTCTGGTAGTAGAAAAATGCAGCCTGTCATAACGTGCAGCTGCATCCGACCTCCTTATGCTCCACGGTCGTCTTGCCGGGCTGCTGCTGCATCCGAACACAGCTCTGTGGGGTGACGCCGCACGGTGCATAGCAGTGATGTCAGTACTACAGTAGGCTAATGTCCAGTGAGACCGAGCATGCATGAGGACTGTGGAGCAAGATAACGCGCGTACGAGGAACATAAGTATCCAGTAGCATGGTCACACAATACTGTACCTGACTCCAGGCCTGCTTCCGGGACATCGCTCTTATCCGCCACGTTGGCAGCAGTGAGAAATGCCTATTGAGATAGTCTCGCTTTTCATTCCTGCACGTGAATGGTGCAGTGCTCTGAGCCACAAGTGCCAGGCAATGTCCACATGGGCCAGAAGGTTTTCCAATGTTGGAAGTTGACACGATAACCCAAGCATCCAGCAGACGGCATGAACGCACAATAAAAAAGATGCTAGACCTAGGGTATAATATGCTAGATATTCCAGGACATACAAGAACGTCTGTTACGGCGCCGCGGGGCAGATCTATAGATAGCTAGAGCGGGTCGACGTGGACGGATGGGCGGGCATGCGTAGTGGCTCGCTCTTCTCTGTGCAGGTTTCTCTTGGGCATGAGCATACTGCAGGTCTCCGATGATTTAGCCTTCTGGTAGCCTTCTGGTGCGGCGCTGGCTGATAAGCAGAGTGGGTATACATGCATTCGTGGCCGATCACAATAACAGTCACCATTGTACATGTTTGGGGTGACAACGTTGTGGTTCCTGAGGTAACGGCCAAGCAGGCGCAGGCAGATCGACCCCCAGTTGCAACATCAGAATGACGCCGTGGGCAGCCGAAAGCGGAGCCAGTGAGGCAGCTAGAAAGGGCCACAGGCAGCATGCAGGCTGAGGGCCCCACCACTCAAGAAGAAGAAACACACGAATAGGGAACCTTGTCATGCGCAGGAAGGACATCAGTCTCCTCACCCTCAAGGGTGCGGGACAGGGAAAGGCATCCACGAGCTGCACGCGGCCTGTTAGCACAGTGAACGGCAGAGGGGGAGAGGCCCGCCATTCCCTCACGCACGTTTCACCGTCGGCACGTCGCCAGTACTGAGCTCCAGGAAATCAGTGACTGATAACTGGGGGATGCTGCAGTGACGCATGCAGGCTTTGGTCACAGAACCTTTCCTCTGACATGATGATGGGGGTGGCGCATCACAGCAGGCGTTCCCGCACGCACTCTCTCTCTCTCTCTCTCTCGCTCTCTCTACCGATGCCACCACCATGCTCAGCGAGATATTTCTCTAGTAATACTGCAGGCACTCAAGTGAGTGCATGCATCATGATTCATGATACTTTGTTCGATTGTGAAGGTGTGGAGGGCAAGCATGTGGCTGAAGTGGCTGCGGCAGCGGGGCACTGCTCTGGCATAGCATTATGCCACAAACGAAATTTAGCCTGGGCCTAGATTCTGTATCACTTGCAGAGCATGGGTCGATACAGTGCATGGCCGCGGGGGGCATGGGGTCATGTGAACGTGCTACCATCTGTTTCCTCTCGTGGCCGCGGCATGGCTGCAGGGAAGACTATGAGCAGGCAGCGCCTGTGCTTACACGTGTTCCAATTGTACTCTATCGTTCCAGAGCCTCAATCCAGCGATCGTCATCTAAGGAATAGAATTTCAAACCAACGCTCTGAAGCTTCCAGATGCTCGGGCAGCTGTTGCAGACATGCCAGCGTGTTGAAGGGTTGAAGGCAATGTGAAGGGCTCCCGAAGCAAAGTCAGAAATGCTCTGCCATCTGTGTGCAATGCCAACGTGCCGGGGCGCCCTACATCTCCAGCCCTGTGGTGACAACCTGCTCCAGAATCTTCCTGAAGTCGCCGCCTGTCTCCTCATGTACGCGGTCCAGAACAGACTTCTCATACAGTGCCATGTGTGCCTCGTTCACGCCTTTGAGGATGGGCTGGTACCGAATGAGGCACTTTGTCAGGAGCAGCTCATCAGTGCCAAACCCAGCGCAGGCCTGCTTGATGAGGCCCGCCACTGTCTCCGTCGGTTCAAGCTTCATGCCCAGCATGAACATGGCCGCCTCCTCCAGCTGCCCTCCCAGCTCAGTCTCTAGAACCTTCATCAGCGTGTACCCGTGGCTGTTTGCATACTCCGTGTTGAGCATCTCCAGGTACTCAGGAGGTGACAGGCACAGAATCTTGAACAGGCCCTTCTCGTCTGTGCCCCAACCACCTTGCCCCATCTCATACAGAGCCTCCAGGTCCTCTGCAGCCTTCTCTGCAGTATGGTAAGACTCGTCGTACTCCTCCTCAGCAGCTTGCAGGAGGGTGGTTGCGAGATTTCCGAGGTGCCCGCCCAGCTCAGAGTCGATCAGCTGCGAGAGGTCCTCGTGGTACATGTCAAAGTACTTTTTCCTCAGGAGCTCCATTTCACGGTTGGAACGGCCTGAGAGGACGGTGTACACGAGCAGCTCGTTGGTGCCCATGCCGTGAGTGGCGGCGTGCAGGATCTTGCAGTCGCACTCAAGAGGGCTCAAGGACAGAAGCTGCAGCGCAGTGCCCAGGTCCCCATCGCCACATTCCGACTCCATGAGTTCAATGAGCTCTTTCTCGAACATTTCCTGCAGCGTGCAATGTGGTGCCTGGGGGCTGGGCTAATGAACACAGGCTGCTCCCATTCTCCCTCTGTAGTGAGTATGCTGTGCAGCATCTTGTGAGTACAACGATTGAGCCTTACTTCAGGCGCACTGCATTGCCTCTTTCATGGTATATTGAATGAATAGCTTCAGGTTCATCACCAATGAAGGTGTCCTGTCAGGCACAAGCACCCACTCGAGGCTCTCACGGGTCTGCTGCACGCTCGAAGACAGACTAAAAGTATTTCATCGTACTGATACAGTGAAAATGGCATATAGCACAGGCGGTACGCCTCAGGTGCTGTTCGAGGTACTACCCACTCATCACACTGCCTGCCATGCCATCATCTACTACGAATCCCAGAGAGAAGGGACATCTAATCCAACGAATACATCAAAGTATATGTCTGCTGTGCCAGGACCTCTCTTCTGTATAGCGTGCCTGGTGGTGCAAGGCGCCACGAGTCATGCGAACTTCAATTCGTTTTGCAAAAAAACGAAACTCCGATTCGAATCAGGTGGAGCAGGAGCCAAGCGAGAGCAGAAAAAATATACAATGTTCACACCTTGAATCGAACAGGGACCTTGCAGCGCATTTCGGGCGTAAGAGAGCCGACGTCGTTAATAAGCCTGTCCTCGTCTGTACCCCACCCTCGCGTTGCTTCGTCGATCTCTATGCACACCGCCTCGATCTCCTCTCCCGCCACATCTGGCGTCAGATCCTCAGTGTATATGATCTCTGGATACAGCTCAATCATGGCGGTGACGTATGCGCTTCGTTTGAAACGACTTAGTGACGGAATGTGCTTGAAATGGTTTGAAAAACGGTAACCAATTGCGTTTTACGAGAGCTGGGAATGCGTGACGATACACTGGAATAGCAAAATCCCGATACCTAAATGACAGTAACACTCACCTGGTTTCATATAGGCAGCTGCTATGGGCGGCCTGCTCGAGCACGCATGGTCGAACTTTGTGAGTCAGAATGTCGGAGGCTTGAAGTGCCTCTCCGCGAAGTTTTGCAACAACTTTCTGTGGCTGCAGCCAAAGTCACAAGAGATTACGCATGCACATATTGCTGTTAATTAATGGAAAAGCTAGAAAGATGTGAAACCTGGAAGGAATCGCTACGATGAGTCACCAGATTCGGCAGATGCCAGGGGATGCGCATGCATCATGATGCATGTACACACAGGAGCACAGGGGGGCCGCCTCGGCAGCATGCTGCTTCTCGGAATACGTTCAACATCTTGCAACGTTGCACTGCCCCAATACTGGGCGCTGAAGCAAACTTTCAGTGTGTGCGGTCTCGCACGGCCGCGCCGCGCACAGAACAGGCGCGGCAGCGCAAGCACCAGACGAACCCCAACCTGTCGGGGTGTGTGTGTGTGTGTGTGTGTGTGTGTGTGTGTGTGTGCGCGCGCGCGTAGATTTTGGAGCTTATCCAGGCCAGCCTAACTACTGGACATCTGATCATACGTTCCAGCACAGTGGAGCAGCATGCAAGGGCTGAGGAGCTGATCAGAACACATGAAGCAACTCAGCTTACATCACATCGAAGCAGGTGGACACAATAACACAGGGACCGTCAGCCCCACAAGTAAGGCCTGAGCCTCTTGAACAACCTCAAAAAAAGCAAATCAGGAAGGAATACAAGCAGTCATGCCAGAAGCAAGACACCAAAACAACATGCACAATATACAACATAGACACGCCCACACCCACCGTGAACGACCTCCCAACAGCAGCCCCTCAGCATGCACCTACTGCTAATGCTGGCAGCAGCTGAATGGCACCATGCAGGCCTCCACATCCCCATCAACAAACAGCTGGCACATGCTGATCAATACATTCTCACAGCAACACTTCTGACAGCAACACATCTGTGGTTGTGGCAGGCGCCACACGTGCAGCCTCTCATGGAAACATGCAGCAACCAATGCAAGCTGCAACAAATGAATCTAACCTTTGCAGGTCATTTCATTTCAATGCTGCCATCATCCTATGCTGAAATCTTACGAGCGCGTGCTTTCCGCCCTCGCCGCTCCGCCATGCAACCATAGATGGCTGAAATCACCCATTCTGCGCAGCTTGAGCATGCAGACCATGCCTGGGGCCCCAGACGTGCGCGCGTGTATGCCCTAGAAGCGCAGCATGCGACGCAGGTCGTGTTCATGTTCTGGAATAACGGCATGCTTGTCCTCTCCTGCACGCGATCGTCCCAGCATCACTCACAAACCATACCTCGGTGTGATTCACTCTGCTTGATTGACGGCAGGCACGGAATGTGCAGGTGCTTGCGTGTGGCTGTGAATAGTTGCCAAGCAGTGGGCTAGAGTGTGAGGCACAGTGTGAGGCAGTGTGAGGGCACGCAGCCTACAGTTTGAAATGATCCAGGGGTGCGATTGTTGCCACATGGGCTTTCTATGCATGGCTGTCACTCAGGGGTGAAGTATTCAGAGCAAGAGCCATGTGAGGCGTGGGAACTAATTTTCATGGTAGAAATCCCTACAGTTGCAAGGGAGATATTCTAGGCCTTGATAGGTAGCTGAACATGGAGCAGAAGACACGCGTAAGCAAAATGTTGCAAGCGTGAGAGCAGTGCTACATCTTTTCAGACATGCCGGTGCAGCGCACAGTGACCGGCTCAGGCTTGAGGCAGGACGATCATGGGGGTGAGCAAGGCACACCTTTCACGCACGTGGGCTCTGCATCTCGCAATGTGAGGTCGCAGACCAGTCCATCGTACAGGCAGCTGAGCTGCGCTCTGGCCGCTCCATAGCAGCACACGTGCCCCTCCCCCCCACACACCACGCAGACGGGTCCCATGGGGTCGAAGAAGTCACACACCAGGCCTGGCATGCACTCCAGGTCAGTTCCATCTGTGCTGCAGCATTCCTCTCCCAGGGCCCCGCACTCGAGATCGTCGGCAGTGCCAGCTGGCGCAGGTGCAGCGGCAGGGCCTTGCGCACCCATGGGGCCCCCCCCTGGGGCCTCCACTGGGGCCT
This sequence comes from Ulvella scutata, assembly GCA_032359135.1. Lineage (NCBI taxonomy): Eukaryota > Viridiplantae > Chlorophyta > Ulvophyceae > Ulvales > Ulvellaceae > Ulvella > Ulvella scutata. Next base: position 105,187 of record JAUMHD010027880.1, read on the forward strand.
CCTCTGGGGCCTCCTCTGGGGCCTCCTCTGGGGCCTCCTCTGGGGCCTCCTCTGGGACGTCCTGCGGGGTCTCCTCTGGGACCTTCTCTGGGGCGTCCACTGGGAGCTCTACCGTGACCTCCACCAATTCCATTCTTGGCACAGCATCTGCAAAGCATCTGCGAGTAAATTTACAACTTATGATTTGCACTGCTGCGCTGCATCGCAGAACAAACCTGCTGCTGTGCAAAGCACGTCTCCATCATCAGTTGGATAGCGTTCAATACGCTCAGTCAGATGAGCATGCATACAGGTATGTGAGACAGACAGGAAGAGTGCCTGCGTTGGGCAGTGATGATGGGCTGGGGGGCGGCGTGCCTGGGGGGCGAGGGGTAGGGGTGCGTGAGGCGGGGCGCCGCACACCTGCGCCTGCCCTGCCTCCTACTTGAACGCCTCCTTCAGCATGCAAACATGGTATGCATGCAAACGCCAGCACAAGCACCACTGCAAAAGAGGTCCTGCGGTGTGGGGGTGGCCCCGGCATATCAGTGCGCAGCTTGAGCGAGAGTGAGGTGCAGATTCAAGACGGCTGCAAGCTTGTGAGGTGACCGGGTTGAGGTTGGCGGTGCTTCTCGTGGTGCAGTGTGAGGGCCCACCTGCGCATGACATCACCCCCATGAGCCGGTGTGGAAGTTGCCCTCTGAAATATATACCTTTGGTTCATGTGTTATTTTCTTCTGTTGGTGCAGGTGGGCATGTGGCGCCTCCAGCGCGGCCATCACTGACTAACGCCGAGCAAAGTATTGTGACATGCACGTGCATGCATGGCATATGCGGCACATTTATACGTTCCCCCTTCACAGCACGTCCTGCATTGTGGATTGCACTTCATGCGTCCAAAAGCAAGATGGTATTCGCAGCCCTGGAGGAGATGGGCAGGGGGCTGTGGGAATTTGAAGGGGAGTCACCATTACCGCGACATCTACCCAGAACCTCTCAGCGACCCTTTCGTCGACAGGAGCAAGCTGCCACCGTGCCGAACGAAGCTACCAACGCTTCGTGACGGTTGAACGCAACAGTCTTGCATGCAAAAGACCAGGAAGTGCGTTGGCCGTTGTATCGGTTGGGCCAGAGATATCGATCGCACGATGCAGCCAAAGCACCCCTCAGCTCAGCGACATGCGCCCTGCGTGCAAACACGCCTGCGGAACTCCCACACCAACTCTCTGCTCGATTTTCCTGTCCGAGCACCTGTTTTCGTGCAGCAGGCCACCAGTGGCGGCGGCATGCATCAGCCGCAGCTCATACTTGCGGCCCCACTGCTCCAAAATGGCTATCATCCGCAAACATACGCGACCAGTCTGAATCATGCCTGTGGGGATGACTGCGGCTGTGGGCAGTGGCTCCGTACCACTGGTGCAGCTTGCATACTGAATTCGTCTGTTTGTGCAGGGGATGCTCGGGCCCCTCATGTGCAGCCGTAGCGCCACTGTTTGACACTTTAAAGCATAATATAAGTTATTGTACTTGGCCAGCGTTGCGTGTGCAGCCAGTATGCTGCAAGAATGGTGCCGTACGATGCGGCGCGATCGATTGTGAACTCTATCTTGCTACCTCAACGTCCGCCCCACCAGTCAAGAGCATGCTTTAGTGATTGTAGTTGAAAGGAGGAAAACATAAATATGTATCATTTTTAAGCGGTGGAGTGCGCACCTGGTGCCTGGGCTGCTGTGCTGTGCAAAAGTGAGCGACGAGTTATGAACGGGACGGAGCAGTTCAACGGGTGACCGACCGAACAAGCATCAGGCGTGCAGCAAATCTCTGCCACGAGAGAAATGGCAACTTGCGGGATGCCAATGGCGTCTAGGTTTTGAACCTACGATTCTGATAACGGTGGCCATGGGTTCATGAAGAGGTTGTGCCGTTATCCGTCGATTTCGGGTTGCGACTTCGTGAGGTCGTGGGTGGGAGCACGTGGTGCCGGGTTGGTTGAGTAACACGCAACGGGAGACAGCGCCTTCTTCAAGACGCACCGGAGTGATGTCTTCTGCACGTCACCACTCAGCCGTGGAGCAGTGTATCTTCTGCGAGAGGGGCCTGCAGCTTGGGCGCCTCAAATGCCGTTGCAACGTTAACCCTATCTGCACTCGCCTCCCATTTCATTTCCTTGTTCCAGTGCCACAGCAGGCCGGGCACTTCTCTCCCTGACCCCTCACCATCGGGGGCCCTCTGCTCATTGTTGAAGCGAGGTGGTTCGCAGGACAGAGAAAAGATAAGGGGCTGTGTGGCCCGGTAACTGTAGCCGGTGCTCATGTGCATGCGTTATGCATGACGTGTCCATGCATATGATGACGCATTAGTGATGTCCTGATATGCTGAGATATGTAGTTGCTTTTAACTATCCGCTAGTCGGCTGTGATGTCTCCCAGGCACCGTTGTGAACTGCTTCTAGCGCACCACGTTTCGCTCTGTGCGAGTGGTCCGAAAGGTGCATCTGCTTGTTGGCAGCTCAGCTGGATTCAGCGCCCTTCACACCCGCCAGAGGCCCTGCGCCCCTTTGTCCTACACTCAAACAAGCGCAGCAGCGCTAGGCCTGGGATAGCAACGCGTTCGCATCGTGTAATATCACACCACGTTCTGCAATGCACCCTTGAGTCACCCACCGTCAGGCAGTCACAAGGGCTGCAGAGAACGCCGCATGATGTTACAGGCAATCACAGGGACACCAACAGGGACCGCTTGAACCTTGCCCCAAAGTGACTTGCGGTTCTTCTTCATCAAGGGATATAGCCCTCCCATCACCTACCCCTATAGCTTCACCAGAGCAGCGCTTCCTCCTGCACGTCGAAAAGGGGCGGCTTTGTCGACGTTCCATCGTGTCGTGAATGCTGGTACGATCGAATGGTGCGGCATACTGCTTCGTCTCTCAACTAGATTCACAACCACTCAGAACCATGGTCAAGGCAGCTCTCTGTGCAATCCGAGAAACACGATCGTACAGGTTGTGAATTCGAACATCCAAAACCGTTCTGGGTTGCGAGTGCGCGGCAATTCAGCAGCGACACCACACGGACGAGCAGCCTTGCAAGACGATAAACAATTATACTTTTTAAGAACTGGGATCTTTGATGTGTGGTAGAGGGCATGTCTCTTTGATCGGCCTGCCAGGAACTGTAGAATGGTCAACACGATGCAGGAAGAAACCTGACGTGATCACAGTGCCTCACTACAGATAGGCCTAAATTTACTTACACCTTCGTTTGGTATTCGTAACAACGGTTGTGGGCATCTTTGTCAAATTCATTAGCTCGGACAACTGGATCGTGTTTGAGAGCATCTTGATCGCTCTGAGATAAAAATGGCGAGCTCTGCAGCTGACATTGCGGCATTGGAGAGAATCTCCACACGTGTGGCGCTGACCAAGGAGGCAGACTTGGAAGCGGTGCGATTCTGTCCTGCTGCGCACTGTTTGCTTGTGAACTTGTGTTATATAGTGACCAGCTCGTCAGTTGGAATGCTCCAGCACAGGTGCTGAACAGCATTGGAGTACCACTCAGAAACGCTGTTTGCAGCTTGTGGGAAAGCTGCTGTGCCCTGTAATACTGAAAATGGGAGCAGATGACTCTGACTTGCGCACAGCTGTTCTGAAGCTGGTCAGCCTGCTCAACACCCGCATCAAGGCATGCCCCACGTTGAAACTCCCCGCAAAGGAGCTCATAAAATTGTTTCGTGAGAATTGTGGCAGCCCTCTAATTGCAAATGTAGCTCTGATGGAGCTGGTGATGGCGCTGGAGCGCTGCACACCGACTGATCTACGCTCCCTGGTGTGCCTCGGCCGACATCACCTGCTCCTTAATGCCAAGCGTTGCATTTAAATATTTCACGTGCGTTGGTGCGTAATATAAAGACCATTCTGTGAACGTTGTTGATGCCATAACGCGACGGAAGTGATCGACACATCTTCGCTCTTTGTGTCTTGCACAGTAGACACGCTACTGCAGAATCTTATGACTGGTCATAGGGTACGACTTTCAAGCATCTGATGGGCTTCATGTAGCCGATCGTGTATGCATCTTGGTCGTTAGGCGACTCATGCTCGGTAGGCACAGCCCAATATCATGCCGCTACATTGCAGAGACTAGGGATGTAGTTTGACATTGACCTTAAATTGGCATTCTTCCTTGTGCCTGGGCACAGGATGGTTCACAGAGTTCAGAATACAGTTCAGGAACAAGTGGCTTGGTCAGTGCAGATCGGACAGCTTGCGGAGGGCGTTTCGAAAACAGAAGGCAAGCACAAGAGGGACCTGCTCCATCTCACGTACTTTGCGCTTACTTCATTGTCAGCAGGTGTCAAGGACTTGGAAGCTTCACAGGAGTCTCTTCGTGTGGTGATGCCCTTTCTGGCAGTGAAGGTGTGTATATGTTTCTTCTGGCTTCACCTTTCTCTCAGGTGTTTATTTGTGAGACATGCTGGTCTCGTAGTGCGAGATGCATGCTTCCACTATGTGCCGGCGACACTGGTAGACACCACCACACCCTAAGCAGGTCTCCCAAACACACTACTCCTGCCCACCTTCAACGGAAACATCATGGCGTGTGATGCGATTTCACGTAGCTTGCCTTCGTGAATCTACAAAGGACAGCGTTGCAGCTTCAGTTCATAACTGCGTGAGAAGCCATCAAATGGAAGCACACTGCGCGCACACCCACACAGCATGGTGGTTCCCCTGGTGGACACCACGTCCTGCTGCAACTATTTCAATGACCCGCAGCTTATTTCTCCAGTACAGCATCGCGCTTCAATACGCCCCGCATCCATACCGCAGCGTTGCAACACCCTGTGGCCGTGCAGGAGGACCGAGAGGAGTTTCTGCGCTTTGGCACCAATCTGCTCTTCCACAGCCCCACAAGGAGCGAGGACGCCCCCCCTGCGCACCCCACCCAGCAGCTGGGCATGGCCGCGCCTGCAGGATCCTTCGGCGCGCTGCCCCCTCATCTGAACCCCGCACAGCTCGCGCGGCATGGTTTGGAAACAGGGGCCAACATGCGCTCACCAACGTCTCGGCGCGATAGCACCGGAGGAGAGGCGACAGCGCAGCTGCAGCGGGTGACGCCGTACGGCTCAACAGTGACCGTGCGCGCTGTTCATGCATCAGGCGATGATACCGCGGCCCCTGCTGGCGGCGCTCCTGCCGGCGACGGAGGGGGCGGCGCAGACGACTGGGTTGTGGACGCTGGGGCTGTGCATGCATTGTCGGAGGGGGGGCGCAGGGAGCCCGGGCTGAGCTACGCTGAGTCAGAGGAGCTTTCGCTGGTGTGCCTCCCTCATGCACCTCCAGTTTGGTATCCTCTAGCACAATGCTATGCCCAGAACCATTGCATAGGGCAGCAAAGGAGGCGCCTACACCCCAGCCTGCAGGAGCAGTCCGCTGCGGGGCAGCGCTGCTGAGCGCAGCCTCCTGTGCCCCCATCGCCACTGCCCGCACACAAAGGCGATGGCCCCACACTGGCATTCCACCCCCGAGAGGCTAACTGCAGCCTTACCTCTGGGACAATCCAGATGCATGCATGTGATGGCATTCCCTGTGTGTGTGGGCCGCATTTGAGTGATAGAAAGCCACAACAATTTATCAGGTGCAGTTAGGCAACATTTGATTCTCGGATAGGAGAACGGTTCGATGTAGAGATGTGCATGGGAGTAGTCACTAAGCGGGCTGCTACCTCGTTCCCACCAGAAATCTGCGCATCGCAGCCGAGAAGAGAGCGAGAAGGGGGCGTGTGCAGGCGCCGGCCGGCCTCCACATCGACGCGGCCGCCCTGCTGCAGCGCCGCCTGGCCCTGCTGAAACTCTTTGCATGCAGCGACGATTTGACACCTGTGCACATCGTGCTGCCCACACTGGCTGCCTCCTGTGACCCCAACGAGCAGGTGCCCCCCCGCCCCCAGCAGCTTCAGACAAGTGGGCTGCTCGTGGCCGCTGTTTCTGTGCTATTGTTGGAGTATGCAGCTGCCTGATGCAGGCTACCGTACTCGCTGCTTGGAAACGTAGAGCACAGTGCTGTGGGCAGGGGTTGGGATCAGCGCCGTGTCCTCTTCAAGTGCAGCCGAGGGCCTGCCTCAGTACCGCACCAGCAGCAAGCAGTGCAACACGCTGAGTGGTGTGCCAGGACCCAGGCACTTTGCACCTCGTCAGACTATCAATCATGCCCAAGAGCTTCCAATATGTCGGGCTGATGCGGTGACACAAGCAGCCTCCCTCTTCAGCAGCAGCAGGGGGGGCCGCGCAGGCAGGCAGATAGGCAACAGTGTGTGCAGGTGGTGCGCGCAGCAGAGGAGCTGCTGAGGAAGAAGGCGACAGTGGACGGCCTGAGCCCAACGGTGGATCTGGAAGACGAGCAGTTGGTAGCGCGTGTGTTTGAACTGCTGGCCGGCTCCCCCCGCAGCGTGCCGGCTGCCGAGCGCAAGCTGCCTGCATCCCCCGCACTGCGCATGAAGCTGTACCGGCTGTGCTGCAAGTCCGTGGCCTCCTGCAACATGATGCCCCTCACTCTGCAGGCGCGCCGCCTCTTCTTCACAGTTCAGAAGAACACCTGTGCAATAGTGTACAGCCACAATGTATTTTGGCCACAATAGCACATCATGCATGCATTTTCTGGCAGCTTGCTTTGTGCGCGCTGTGTGGACGTGGCCTCGTGCACCGCTCTGCGCCTGCATATGTCATGGTGGCTGGAAAGAGCATGCGACTGTCAGAGGTGGGCGGGCCGGGCCATCCAGAGATGCAAGCGAATGCATGTATCGGTGCAGGCCATTGACAAGGGCATCACGAGGGCGCCGCCTCAGGTGCAGCAGGCCGCCTGCGAGTATGTGGTGTGGGTGCTCAAGCACGCCACTGAGGCCACCATGGCCACTCTTGCCGGCCCTGCCCTGCACGGCACCGTGGCTGCCCTGCAGGACTCTCACAGCCGAGGCTCTACAGGCAGCCACCTGCCGCTGCGAGGCTTTCTGTACCAGGCCGTGGGGCAGCTCGCTCAGGTGCCGCGCCCCCCTGCCCTCTGCAATCGCCTCTCTCTTGTCGTAGCCTCCTTCTGCCACTGCACAGCTGCTGGTGTGGGCACTATTCAACAGACGACTGTCCCCAGCAACCTGTCGACCGCAGCTCTGCAGCTGCTGGCCCAAGGCTCATGGGGGCCACTGCAGCATGCGCGTCACATGCCCCCATATACTCTCTGCCTGCTGTGTCCTACATTGACAGTTCCTTTATGTCACTAGATCGTATATGAAGGTGTGCATGCATGCAGCGGGCGCCACATGTGTTCGGCACAGATGTGGCGACAGCGGCGCAGTTTTTTGGGGCGCTGGCGACGGAGCCGGACGGCATCCGTGCCACCGTGCAGGAGGCCATCAACCGCCTGGCCTGCGCCTTCAAGGCTCTGCCATCTCCCGCCGTGCGCAAGGAGCTGCAGCAGATGCTGGACGCCCACAGCCGAAGCGCCAGCGAGAGCGTGCGCATGTGCGCCTGCCCCCCCCCCCCTGCCCCTGGCCCGGCTGCTGACCTTCATGAGCACGCCTGTGTCACTCGCCTCTGCCCTGCCCACCACTGCACAACTGTTGTCTATGCCAACTGTGGTCTATGAAGACCACACACACACGCACACACACACACACACACACACACACACACACACACACACACACACACACACACACACACACAC
>JAUMHD010027881.1:0-32685 GCA_032359135.1 Ulvella scutata
TGATTAGGACCACTTATTAACCTGTAATCATTGCTTTTGCCCCATTCCTAATTAAAGATTGATTTGCGCCTAACTAAGCAATGGCTAATCAGCCTCCTAGACATCCTAACTGAGAGCCCTAGTAGGGCCCCCCCTGGGTGACGCCTGTACCTCGCCGGGTGCGAGCGCCATTGCGGTGCGCCATCTGTTCTGTGACCTAATGATTTCTCGCGGCGCCCCTGATGTGTGCTTCTTGTTTGAGGGGCTCGGAGTTGCCAGTTAGGCTGCGTTTGTGTACTAGGGCTTGTTGTTCTGGTGTTCCTGTTGGGTTGGTTTTGTGCGCGGTGTGCCTTCTCAAGCTGCATGTGATGCAAGCGGGCGGACTTCGAAGCCAGAAGCTTCCACGAGGATCAAAGAAAATATAACATGAAGCCCCAGCATCACTTCAGTTGCATATACCACCTGAACATGGCGCTTGACCATTACATGGATTCAGAGAACACCGCAGGAATCATAAACGCACACATTTCAAGCGCTGCACCACCTTTTCAGCTTGGAGAGGTCCGAAGCCTTCCTCACCCAGAAACTACACGAGTGTCTTCAAATTGAAGCTATCATGATGCAATAGTTTGCAGTGACTCGTTTGGGTGGGTACAGTGTGTACAGATCAACACAAACATCAACTTCATTGACAACACAATGGCCTGCTACCTGCCCATGTCCCCCACTTCCCCACAAGAGCTCTCCTGTAAGCTTTATCATTTTTTTCCTGAACACATTGTCCTGTAAACTCCTGGCAGTCTCCATCAGCATGCAAAGTGCGGCCAAGAAACTGCGCTGAAGCTTCTAGTGCGGTAGCACCACCACACACCTGGCTGCATCACCAACGTATCCGGAGGCATGGCAAAGAAGATTCTTCAGCAGAGTATGTATGCTGTGCTGCTTGAATCAACTTCGCAAACCAATTCAGTTACAGTTGCTTGCAGATCGCACATGCCGAGTTCCAGAGTGACAGCGAGGCATTGTGAGGAGAGTCTGCAGATTGCCACACAGTCTTCAAGGCTGGCTGCGTAAACAGTCCCGCTAGATATTGGCCATTGAAAGGTACTACAAGCAATAGGATTGTCACAGATGGGCTCTGGATGCTTATCTAGGCAGTACCAACACTCTTCAGTGGTGGATGGCACTGTGTCCTCAGGCAGCAGCGGTGGCCCCCGCAAGCCCGCCAAGCGAGGGCCTGTGGTGCTGGGGCGGTGGGGCAGATCAGTGGCTGCCAGCACCTCCTCTGCAACATCTGCACAACACAGAAGGCCTGGTGAGACCGCTGTTGTGGCACAGATGAATATGACTCTTTATGCAAGCTATGTCACAGTCAGGACCAACACCCACATGGCATGCATTATTACTAATGGCGTTTGTTGGAGCAAGCCCACCGGTGCTAGTTGCATCGACAGGACAGCGAATACAACAATGGCCCATGCACGAAGGACAGTGATGTAGTCAATGTATGGCATGCAAGTGAACATGATACGGCACGCCGATTACTAAATTACACACAACCCGGACTGTGCATGAGCTGTCGATCTGAGCGGTGAACTGGGCGTTGCCTTCCTCTGGCAGAGGATGGATGACATCGTGGTTGTCTACAGCTAGTTGCACCCACACATACATCCCTGACGTGATGCTGACGTGGCAGCGGAGTCAAGGAGAAAGTGCACTTAAGTGCCACTAATGACTGTGCGCATGCATGCGTGATCAAGTACATTCAGCCAGATGGCACGGCTCTGTCACACCTTATTGGACGCTTGCAAGCTGCACCGTACGTCCGAACCAAAAGACTGAAATCACGAAACGATACACGACGTGTCAAGGCACAATCACTCGAATTCGAACTTGAACGTGGTGGAATGAAAGCCCAAACAAGATGCCCAAATTTAACGGATCCATCACGGTCACATCACTTCCATGGACAGCACACACACCACATTTCGTAGCATCCAAGCATGACACCATTGAATAAGGCTTCAGACGAAATGCTGCTGGGCGAAGCGTGGGTGGTGCCCTCAGAGACTAGAAGCACCTAGAGAACGACCACCAGGTAATGCACACTCAGTGCCACTGCCACACCGTACACTGTATGCGCAAGGTCTGCACGCCGACACATTCGTCCACCTTCACCTGACACCGGAAAAAGCGCAGAGCACAGAAACATTGAAAAGTATCGAAGGTGGATGGGTTGGGAAGAGGACCAGATGGCGTGCGTAATGACTTGAGCTCGTATCCGAGTAGTTAAGAGAAATCGTACCCACAATGCCCGCGGTGACAGCCGGACATGCTGCCAGGAAAAGCATAGCCATCATCAGAATCAGCTGAAGCAGGCAGATTGGAATTGACTGGCGCGGCATGGTGACGGCGGACCTGTGTTGTGTAGCTGGCGGCTTGCAGGATGCTGATGATGGATGCGACAACTACTGTTCTGCTATCAAATTTACACAAGGTGGAGTGCTTGTGGTGCCTGGCCCGCCTGTGCTTAAATAATGCCAAGCGCGCACTTCAAGGATACAGGTGTTGCAGGCGAAATGTCAATCGAAAATATTACAAAAATTTACAGATAAGTGTCTGGAGTTATGCCTGTAACTTTACACAGAAAAATGGATCTCAGTACAGATAAGTGTCTGGGTATGCATGAACTCCCGATACATCGGGATAAAGGCCGGACCGCACCAGATCTTTCCAGGAACTGGGATTTGAGAGGGTGATGGCTTGCAACGGGGGGAAATACACCTGTGGCCATTCGGGCGTTCACGGCGAAAAGATCGTTCTTGAAGCCGATCATCCTGAGGCTCGACGCATAGCACTGCACTCCCCCCCCCTCCATGTCACAGGTACAACTGACCCCCGTTGCAAGCCATCACCCATTTGAGGGGCCAAGATGGAGTCATTTCGAATTCGGAATGGCCTATTTGGAGCGACCGCGGGGTTCGCCAGCAGGGGTCATCAGCAAGGGTTGAAAATTGTCAGACTCCAATTAGGTGGTTTCAATGACTTCGTCCCGGTGGCTCCTAGACCTATGCGCTTTGTGTGCTAGTGAGCCGAGCCACTATCGATATACCTTTCACCCCCCCCCCCCCCCCACCTCGCGCTGCAGGCAGAGCAGCCAGAGTGGGCAGCTTGAGCCTGCGAGCCAAACAATCCCTCCAGCCCTGTGATGCCTGCGCCAACGGCTGTGTTGCATCTGTCCCAGCGGCAGTGGCAGCCCCAGCAGCAAGGCCGCCGAGGGGTCACAGACAGTGTGAGGGTGTGGGCCTCAAGTGGACAGCCCGCACATGAGGCGGGCCAGCGGCCACGCACACATCCTCAAGCTTCTGGTTCTACAGAGGAGAAGGCCGCCACAGTGCTTGCTTGTCAGTATACGCTTGCGCCTGATGGGTTGGGGGGGGCTGCGGCTGACTGCTCCTCCACCGCCACAACAGAAGAGCCACTCGAAGTTCTGCGGTGCGCCACTGGGAGAGATGCTGTGATTGGAGGGCATGTTCTGTGCATGGGGAGAGAAAGTACAACACTTGGGCACCACAGTATCTTTTGCAAACTCGCAAGTTAGGCACCACAGCATGCATCACGACATATAAAGTTGTTGTGATCGCTAGACTACGTGCCTGCGCTGCGTGCTGTGCAGCGACAGCATGTCTGTTGCTTATTCACATCGCCCAGTGAGCCGTAGTGGGGGGGCTCACTGTCGCGCACTTCCGCCTCAGCACCCCCAAAAAGGCGGGGCAGGGCAGAACAGCGAGCCACACGCGACCGGCTGGGGCAAGCACAAAGGCTGCACGCGCCGTTCCCATGGTGATGCAGAACGACAAAGGCGCAGGCTAGTTTTCCCGCAGCACTGCGACTTCAGCAACAGCAACATCAATAAATTATGCACAATTTTACTATTTGGGGACTGCGACATACTACTACATATTCTTATCGGCCGCACGCCACGTGGCGGACATCTTTGTTAATACAAGGTCATCCAGTGAATTAAATGGAGGAAGTCTCCAGGCCCCTCAGATTACCCCCCGGAGCAGTTCGCGAACGAGCAAGAGGAGGTACGGATCAACTACAGAGTGCTGTTCAAAGATCGAGACATGTACAGCTGTATAAGGCTCGTCCAGGAATGCAGATCTGCATCCAGATGGATCAGAATTCTGGCTTCGAAGGCAGGAGAAGCACGGTGACAAAAAGTTACTGACAGGGTGAACAAGAGCCTCGAATTCACATCAGGGGGGAAGTAGTCGGAACAAATTGTCCCTGGAGTCGTTGGGGGCAGTGCAGTCCAAGGGGGAGAGGGGCACACGGGGCAGACCCCCGTTCACATTTTCTTTTGCTCTTTTTGGTTTGGGCCAAAACAATTCACAGTGCAAATCGTTTCCACCAGAAATCCATACGGGCACAGCATCGATTGCGGCAAGCACAAATAGGCTCTCAGGCGCTACATTCCTCAACATCACACGTCTGGTGCATTCCTGCGTGCCACACAGGTGTATCACCGATCTGCACACTTCAAACCGGTGCTGCACGCGTTCTTTGTACAAGAATCGGGAGCGGTACGTCTGGTATCCATCATACAGTATGTATGGGCAGCTGTTGTGCATCTTATCCAGGAACGACAGCGACCAACTCTTGATACGAGCACGAGTGTAAGCTAGTTGACTGTCTTCTTGCGAGCTAACATCCATATAGTCGCTATATAATTCATGTGGATCATTTTGATTAACCCTGGTGCATATGCAAAGGGGTGGACGATGTGGCTGTGCATCAAGTTCAGCGTTCCTGCAAGAGCGTTTGAACTTTCCCGACAACTGAACAGAATATTCGCAGTGTACTTATAAGGGATGTTTTCAGGCAGCCTACGTGACATGCAGACAATGCCGATGCCACGCATCTAATGACGGCAACACTGGGCACCTCTGCGGCCGCCTCTGTTGCTCTTGGCGCCCCAGTGGTTGCAACAGCTTGCACAGAAGGTGCAGTCATATGTCACCTCGGAGGTTCTGCCCATCAACGCTCTCGAATCGAGAGTCTGCAATATGAGACCATGGCCTCCGATGTTTCAGACGAGTATTCCAGGATCATGGCGAAGCAGGCATGGCTGGACGTTGAAATGCACCAGGTGTCGATTTGCTGCAGCTCAAGTCTTGCACATTCCAGTGGAAACCATCGCACCCCCCAACACTTGCTCCCGATCTCCATGGATGGAATGGAATCCTCTGGAGAGCCACACAGCTTTCAGACATTCTAAGCTCCTCTGAAAGCCAGCATTGGGGCTTCAAGGGGCAGTATGAGCTTCAACCTCACCCTGCTGATGTCTGGTTGCAGATTTCAACGAAGATGATTAAGCATGCGGAAGAAGTCAGAAAGCTGGCTCAGGAGAGGGTTGCCATAAAGCAGGATCGGGATGTTTGGCAGACAAAGTTGGACAAACACCGGGAAGTGTTAACAATGGAACAAGCAGAGAGAGAATAAAAACAGTGGAGATGGTCAACGACGCTCACGCTCTGCTAACAACTGCGAAACCAGACGAAAGAGACAACTCAAAGGACGGAGGAAACATTTCAAGCTTTCTCTGAAAGTGTGTCTGCGTCCACAGCTGTCTTGGATGGCAGTGACTGGGTCGAATGTGCGAGCACAAGGATGCACACAGTTCGAAGTTCAAGGAGTCGATGAAGAGAACGTGTGGCAAAAAATGCAGCTCTAAATCCAAAATTGTATTGTCAATAAGGACATGATGTGCTGGCCCATAGGGAACCGGATCCACCATTTGTCTGGAAAGCACATCAGCTGTGCACTACAGAACGCTGCAATGTTGGTTGTACTGAGAGGAAAGCATTGCGAGCACCTCAACATGTGCTATTAGCTGATGGTTCTGTTTTGCCAAATGTTGGTTTGGTGGGGTTGAATGTTCTGTATACCGAATGGTTGGGTTGCAATAATGGAAGCGTGTTGGAGCATTGTAACAGGAATTGTCGCTGGAGTCCTTCTAATACATACAATCCTGGTGGTTCACAGTCACTTTCCTTTTTGTAACAGGTGAGGTGTAGCTTGAGGTTCCTTCGTAGTAACCTCAAAACAGTTGCTACAATGGGACAAATATATATATGCCACCTGAAAGCGCAGAGAGGGGCAGCACGCTCCTGAATAAATTTCGCTCTTGAAACACCTTGGGCTGTGAACAGAGTATCTACCACACACACTGCCTTGGGGGGCATAGGAGAGGGGCTTATCATCAGGGGGCGGTTACACATGGAAGTTGTGTCAACATGAGTGTTCGTCATCCGTATGCACTTTATTGTTGTGAGAGAGCATGGCCTCCTGAGATTTTCTGCCTCGCGATGCACCTATCCGTTCGTGGTTTGGTCCCAGCAGACAGGCATCCCAAGCCGTCAGGGGATGGTGCGTGTCCGATCAGCTGCCATTCCCGTGGTGGAGCTGATGGACCCTCGGGAACAGAGTGACGTTTGTGATGACTGCCTGGCTGTGTATGTCATGTCACATCTGTAGCAGCCAACGTCTCAGCCGCTGCCAGCGAATAGTAACTTGCATCAGTGACATGGACACATCCAGATAGCCACCAAGGGCTGCAGCGCCACCACAGCCACATGCATGGACTCAACTGCCAGGAGGAAGCAGGACAGAACGAGGTGCCGAGGACCAAGCGGCCAGATATAGAGAGGCTGGGCCTGCCTGTGCGGGATGCTGCAGAAGCGCACAGACATAACTCATTATCCTCCAGGCAGCCCCAGAATCACCAGCAGGAGCACTGCAGTCCAGCAACAGGCCTGGCCTGAGCCAATAGTTGAGCCAACAAGTTTATCAGGAGTGCCCCGGCAAGTCACCGTGTTGTGCGCGAACGGATAACAGGACACCACGCGCCAGTGACTACCAGAGACTACCAGAGACCAGCAGCGGCATGCAACACCAGCGTGCAACCCCCCTCCCCCCCCTCCCCATGGTCGAGCAGGCTGTGAGCAGACTTGGTCCTACTTCGCGCAGCAGCAGAACAGTCATGCACGAGGGCATACCATACACGTCCAGCAAGCAAGCGATCAAGTGCACGCCACGTGAGCTGCTCTGCTCATCCACCATTCATGCGCTGCATGTGAGCCAGGTCACAAGACAACTTGGCGCCCCCCCCAGCAACCTCCCTCAGGGCCGTGACTGAACACACTGTTGTAGCCGCGTAATTTGCAGCCCCGTCAGTCAGACATCCCAAGCGAGCTGGTGATGGTTATTTCAAAGGGATGGTGGGGCCTCTGATGGAGGATATGTGAAAAAAACAGAAAGTCTGCCCTCTCCCATCGGTGCCCTGCCTGCCAGCGGCCAAACACGCAACCTCTTGACAGTAGAGTCCCCAGCTGCTGTGCCCTGCAGGATCTCTCGTTCATACCGCTCTCTACTAGGGTTTCACGTTTCCCCATGCGCCACAAATCTCTGCCTACCATAAGCCAACAAGCTTGTGCTCAGCACATCAGCTGGTAGGCATCTGTGTTCCAAGTCTCTCAAGCTTCAAACCCGTTTCTCGTTTCACTGTGCCCCGCCCAACTGCTGTCACGATGGTATCCTGAACTGAGCAGCAGGGTAAGCTCAGCCAGGGCTGCCTTGAAGCCAATTCTTCATCATCAAACAGTAGGTGCCGTTGTCGAGAGGGCCCAGGATATGGCAGGTTGTGGGCTCAATGTGACAGCTCAAATCAGTGTGCATGCCTTTCGTCCAGAACTTCTTTTACCAGTACGTCAGTTGAGTGATAGGCTCTTGGGCATGGATCAAAGTGCTGGGTACTCACCAATATGCTCTGGGCTCGGGTGTATGTGCCCACCCTGCACACAAAAGAATCAGAACGAGAACCGACAGGGCAGGCCGTAATAGAAGGATTTGAGCGACAATTTCTCTTACAATGGTCGCAAACCCCTGAATTCTGATCATTGTTTTGGTACCCTCATGCTACCAACTAGTCGTAACATGGAGCCTTCGGTGCGCCTGGAGCTGATCTTGACGTCTTCATCTTCACTTGAGACACACTTTACTCCCTGAGGCAGTTCCTGACGACCTGATGTCAAAACGTTGCAGCACACATTGACCTGGTCGTCACTTGATTTGACTTCCAACAGATGAGCATGATGCACTGGATTTTCGTTGTGGCCGCCGCCCCATCAAATTGCAATATTTCCAGAGTTGATGCTACGTTGCACTACCACGTGCTCGTGTATACTCCCCCTTGCGCGAATGAACAGTTTGCATCCCTCTGAGATTAATTGCAACTTGGTAAATGCCATCCAAGGCGGCCAAGAGCTCTACCGTCTGCTCGAAGAAACTTTCACCTTCATCGTCTGGAACTTTCACCTTCTCCTCCTAGCATAGCATTTGCAGCACGAGCCATCTTCAGCCCCAAGGTGTCTAGATGAGATTTCAGATGCTCTATTTCCTTATTTACCTCCTCGCGTCGGGATGCTGGTTTTGCAGACAAGCTCTCCGCGACCGAATTTCTAATTTCTTGGCCAACACGCATCATCTCTTTTGAAATCTGCAACCAACTGCCTGGCGTGAGTGACGTTTCAGGTCCTGCTGTAACTTTCAGCACTAGCGCTAAGGTAGGCATGTCTGAAAGCCATGTACCTGCCCAGCATAATCCACTTCATCAATGACATCGATCAGGTGGGGGCTTGGGGAGCAAGTCGCATGTATCTCATGAGTGGGACTAGACCTGAGCTGCAGAGAGCATGATGATAAATCCATACCTGCCGCATTTGAGCATCCAGTACTGCCTTCTGTGACATGATGTCCGAATGCAGCTGTGAAACAGTAGTGTTGACATTGTCTCGCATACGTATCCCTGGGTGTCTACGGGCCACACATCTGCGGTGAGAAACAAATGTACCAAAGGCGAAACATGTGGCAGTCACTGGGCTGCCAAAAACGACAGAGGTGGCGGCACAAACGCCTAGAGCTGCTGTCACTACATGTGGCATTCCTGCACGGCACGTAGGCTGCTTGATGAAGTCAACATTAGAGTCACCTGCAAACTTGCTTTTGTGACCAGGCTATGGAGCCGTTCAAGTGTGTTTCAAGGCTGCGAAAGCTGGTGTAGCATTGTACCAGATTGCAGCTCCAGCATGCAGTACGGGTAAGCAAGCGAATCCAGATGATTGCTATATCTAACCATAATAATAACAGTACATGAATGGGGATGTTGGCAGCAAAAAAGATGGCCACTTACCGTCAACTTGTTTGTATCAAGACGTGGTCCACGCACATGCCTGGATCAGACAAGCAACAGCTGATCAAACATAGCTGATGAGATAGGCAGGCATACCGAGCTGCAGCCTTGGACAGACAACCTCCGGTGTCACCCTCTGACAGGATCTGGGTTCACGAGGTGCAGGCTGCGCAGGAAATTACCAGCGGCGCGACGTTCACGAAATGAGGCGTGCAAGCCCTGTCGAGCTTCATGGGGCCCCAGGTTGTGCTTTCTGCAACTGGTACTGTGCCAGGCTGGGACGTCTCCATGTTCGAATTCTATTTCCAAATTTCTGAACGTGTTCTGGCACAGATCTAGAAAGCAACCGTGGTGCAGTGAGCGCATCCAGCACACATGCCAACATACAATCACAACGTGCTGCTTGTTGCTGCTAGCCGAATAGCTCCAGGGGTACCCATGACAACTCCACCCCGAGGCATGCTGAGTGTTGCTTGAGCGGCAGCATAGAGGTGTATGCGAGACCGTCTAACTGCGCGCAAGCTGCATATTGGTTAAATCATCATCATGGCTGGGCTCAGATTTTCATCTCCCTCTGGCTCCACAGAGCTCCAGTGCATGTGAGCTGGCGCACACCCAGCGTTTGCATGGTGGCTGTGCAGGCAGAGGCCACGGGCAGAGCAGTGTGGCTGGGCACGTGTGCACTGCTTGCTACATGCGTGCCTTACATCAACACTGGCGCAGGGAAGGGCGCAAAAAGAACACAGGGTCACAAGCATCAGCCAACCACCTGAAGGAGCAAAACAAAGCACAACGCAAAAGCAGATGCGAAGTGGGCAGAGCACATGCATGACTGCGTGCAGAAGCAAGGCAACAGACCCACCAAAACAAGACATGCAGCGAACCCCAGAGCCTCCACACCACCGCCTACACACAAGCTGTACATTTCAGTGCCAAAACACCGACACATGCCAACACCGAACAGATGGATCAGTGCCATGGGCAACAGATCCAGCAAGGTGCTGCCAAGGGTGGCCCCGGCCAGCCATAGCCAGGAGAGGCCGCGCCGGGGAACCGCATCAGGAAGACACCCAAGCAGGAGGGAAATGGGGCCAGCAGCACGGAGCAGGAAGGTGGGGGAGGCTGTTGGGTTTGTGACGGAATGAGCAGAGGGGGTGGGAAAGTGGGGCGTCGGAGGCTGGGGGCGTGTTGTTGGGGGGTGGGGACTGGGGGACGGGTGCGCCGGAGGGACTGGGGGATGAGTGCACCAACGCAGAGGTTACAGGTGGTACAGGGGGGAACTGGGGGGGAGGGGGCAGTGGGCGACGCGCTTGGGAAAGAACCGCGGGCGAGATCCGCAGGGAAAGATTGGGAACTGAGAAGAGCGGTGCGGTGTGGTGCGTTGAGGCGGGGGGACTGGAGGGCCTGGGGGGAGATGTGCAGTGTGGACGGGGGGAGGGCGGGGACTGGGGTGACTAGTAGCCGCAGGTTTTTGGCTGCGCTATCAGTTGCAACAGGCAAGCCCGGCATAGGGGACCTGCTGAGCGCTTGTGGCCTTGTCAAGGATACTTTTGGTGCTGCAAGTAACTCCACCATTGCTGCCTTCCGAGTATGTTTGCGAACAACACCCACATGGTCTTGGGATTGAGCTCAGCCGCGGTCCCGTGAGCGGTACAGTGCTTTTACACGAGGCCCAGGTTCGAATCCCGGTCCGGACAGAGCCACCTCAAGTCTTTTCTTCGAGTACATAAAGGGTCTCTGGTGGCTACCCTTTTAACGAATTGCATGAATTCCGCCACTGTGGCGCTGACGCCGAAGCTCAACTGAGTATGGCATAATCCCCGAATAATCCATTCATTGCAGTATACAATTTTTATCGCTGTTCACATGCTGCCGACAGGACAGGTGCTACGATTCTGGGCGAATCTACTATATCAGCGACATCATCGCTCCTAGCGGTAGAATACGACCATCGTTCCTGGGTCGGGGGCTCTTGGTATTTGCACAGAACCTAACAACAGGTGCTCTTCCTGCTGATGATTGTGCTGGTGGGTGGATGTATAATATCCTGAATGAACTGGTGCATCATTCCCTGTAGCCTCTTTGGCGGCCTTCCTGATCTGGTATAGCTCACAGTTGTGTGCGCGTCTGGTGCGGCGCCAGCGCCGCAGCAGACCTGCAGCGCTAGGGTCGCCCTGGTCCCCCATTGATGTACTTGCGAACCCTGTTCCGCCATCTCAGTCACCACGCTTCAATCCCTCACCACTGTTATTCCTCTGACTCTGTGGAGGAGCATGCCCCTTCCATGGTGGCCTCAGCGTCACCTCGTTTACGGATACTTTCCCTGTCGACATTTTACTTTCCTCTCACAGCTAAACGATGAGGCCCTGTCTCTGCAGCAGCTAGCATGCAGAGAGGACCCCCCTCCCCCCCGGAAAACCATCAAGAATCACGCCAACACCGAAGGGAATGGGTCTCAGCACTCTGAAGAGCGGGGAAGGAACATCTCCTAAAGTAAATAAATAAATTATTCGGGGACTACGCCGTACTCGGTTTGAGCTTCGGCCTCAGCGCCACAGTGGCGGAAATCATGCAATTCGTTGAAGGGGAAACCACCAGAGACCCTTCACGCACCCGGCTCAGAAGCTCGAAAAAAAGACGAGAGGTGGCTCTGGCCGGACCGGGGTTTGAACCCGGGACCTCGTGGTAAGAAGCACTTTCACGCTCACGGGCCCGCGGCTGAGTTTAAGGTCAATCACAAGACCAGTCCTCCTGTGCCATCACAGTAGCTGCAGCCAGCACAGAGGCAGGCAACAGGCCTTAGTGCTGGCTGCAGCATCGCCCAAGAACTATGCTGTCAGGGATACCATACGTGAAGAAGACGTGGTGTCGCCCGGTGCACAAGGGTTTGGTTTCGGTCACGTCACGTGTATTGTCACAACTTGCAAGCCCTTTATAGTCGCCTGTCCGGTGTGTTTTCTATCAGCCGTGCATTTTGATCGGTAGCTGCCTTGGTGATTAGCTCGTTACTCTGGTTGAGTTCTTTTGTGCTGTCCGGTAATCACGTTGTCTGACCAGTGTGATAGTGCACGTGATCGCACTCGAATACGTATTCGCTGCCTCCCTACCACTTCGTCGACCGGAGCACGCTTGCGTTGCACCTAGTCGGCGGTGATTGGAATATATTGCTTGATAGAGCCATGCAGACACTGAACAGGCGAGCTCACATCGCTAGTCCGTCACACAAATTTATGTTGTCGACAACCATCTCCGATGTCACGAAATTATGCATGCCAACCATCTGACAACTGTGAAAGCTGCGTGTTCAGCAGTGCAGCAGTCTCGCTCCGTCAGGCACTGCTGTTCATCTCCATCTTCTACTCACACACACTGACTCTCACTACCACTCAGGATCGGGGCGCTGATGCAATTGGTGTCTGCTGCAATCGGTGTCTTTTGGGGAGAGCGCATGTCAGGGTTCCTAACTGCCGCGTCATGTTGTGGCAAAAAAGGAGATGTCATTTGGCCCAGTTACTCGGTTTTGAACTGCTAGTTAACACGTGAGATAACTGCTGGTGATACGCAACAGAAGCACACACATCGTGACACAATGTCCAAGCGTCCATGAAGCATATTCCACCACCAAATGAAAGCACAGGCACCGGAGTACTGCGGCTTGGTTGGCGCAGAACGGTACGATCTTATTCTGGAGCGCAACCATGCTGTAATCATGCGTGAGTTCCACAAGTCGACAGACGACACCTCGATCAACTACAGGACTGAAAAGCCCAATATGAAGGAACGAGCAGAATTACAGCTCTGCACGCAAAGCCTGTCAAGCAAACCGACTGAACAACACAAAGCCAGCGACAGCGCATCAAGCGAATCCACAAGTATGCCATCCTGAGGCAGGGAAGCACGAATTCGAAATTTTCACGAAGGCCGCCATTGGCTGCAACCACACGCAAATGTAGAATAGCGGAATCTCGATTGCGCAGTCGGTGTTTCCGAAGGAGAGTGTGATACTGTACAGAGACTGGTGCACATGCGGCAGAGATACAGATTCTATATGCCAGGACAGGTAAATGCATGCAAGATGTGACGCAAGCATCGGTGCACATCATGCATGATTGAGCGTGTGAACAACTGCATTTATAAGCCAAGTACGAAATATTGAAACATCATGGGGCGGGGATACGTAGCCTGTTCTGTGCTCTAGCCCCTGCACACAAGTTGCTGTGCTGCTGCGCGTGCGTGGCGGTGCTGTCTGCTCTGAAGCGGTTGTTGCAACCGTCTGCTGCCATCCAGTGATGAATCCCTCGATGCGGACTGCTCCGCTGCCAGAAGCGCTGAGGAATGTGCCAACCGATGTAATTGAGGTACGAAATTCCGCCTGCGACTGCGACGTGCTGCGAAAAATACTCAGAAGGACCAGAGGGTGCGCTGTGTGCAGAACTATGTCGGCTCACAGATTGCTATGTTCGCGAATGGACTAGCGCATCGGCTCGGTCAGCATGGGTTCCACATCCCCACTGATGTGTACAAAGAGTCTGCCAGAGAGGTGTTTCAACTGCTGATATCGGAGCCAAGTCCGCGCAGGAACATTCAGAGAGCTCCGGATCTGCAGCTGGTGTTCCGACATGACTGCCTGTGCGTCCATGCCAGCTTCTCCATTTCAACTACGATGTGATATGTCTGAATCGAGGGCCTCACTAGACTTTGCGGTGCAGTGCGCTCGGATGTCTTGTGCCAAGCTGCAAGCTGTGCAAGCACAACCCTAGTCGCAGATGCGCCGTCAACTTTGACAAAAAGTATCTTGTGAATGATGTTCTCAAGGCAAAGTGCCAGGCGGTCATCCGCGTGGAGATCGTGGAGCGAACCACGAATCAGCCGATAGAGAGCTCTGAGCTCCGAGAGGAGATGATCCTCCAGATGGCTATTTTGGATGGGAACACATATGATGCGAAGTTTGAAGCTGGAATGGAGGGTGATTTCGAGTCGTGCATTCTCCTAATGAACAACAAGGTGGGACCCAAATTTGCTTCCACGACCTGGTCCCTCGCCTCGCATTCGCAGCTCAACACCAATTACACATTTCAGTCGAATCGTATATGCTTTTGGATATCGTTTCAGTGTTGGCCGCGGCGGTAGAAGAATGTTGGCAATTTTGACTGGTTGGCACTTCCTTACAGGGAACACCCACACTGGTTGGTACAGCAGTATCCAATGATCAGCATGGATTCATTCGAGTTCCGCTGGTCAACAGTAGGCTCGTGCTGCCAGACTTACGAGTCACAGACTCATCTGAAGCGATGTTGTCAGGCCGCAAGCCTCCATTGCGCCTCATGATGCGGGCGGTTTACAAAGACACTCTTCTTCCAGTTCCTCATATTCGACATGCTATCTCAGAGGGCTTCGTGGTCGCGGTATGATGCCTCACTGACCAATCAGCAAGCCAGCACCCACGCATGAAACACTAGGATGCTGTACTTTCAGACATCGCGCTTCATGAGCATGCGTTCAAAGCGCCTCAACACAAGGATTGTATACATAATGTTCCCTGAGATGTTGTTTTGGTGTGCTGTAGACGCGAAGGACCCGCACGGCAGGTAAGGTGGAGATCCCATCTGTCGATGACCATGTCAGCAAGCTCGAACACATGGGCAGGGAGACAGTCAAGAAGTTGTCAGATGTGACAGAGGCTGCTCAGCAAGCAGGGATCGACGACCTGCATGTGCCCAGCATGGCAGGCAAGCGGTTGTGTATCGAGACAGTCGAGACAGTCGGGGCCTTTCAGCAGCTGGCCATGGCTGCAGAGCATGTAAGCACCCATTTGAGTCCCACAGCCACAGCTATTTTCATGTGCTGACCGTTTCTGCAGAGGACAGGGTATCTGCCTAGGGTGTGACGGATACTTTTCAAGAACGAAGCAGACAACATCAAGGCAGTATAGAACAGTATCACTTGGTGACTGCAGGACCCTCAGCTGCAGAAGCGCCTACAACAAGTTCTCAAGCTCAACAAAGAGAAGTGGGAAGAGGCCAGAGACCATGCACTCAAGGCTGTGGTGGTGGACAACCGCATGAGGGTGTGGTGGGCGAATAGCAATCCACCTTCTAGCAACAGAGTGGGTGCGCCTCGTTCCACCTCCCTCTCACGCTGAAATATCGTTGTGTTTCTGATGCTGTTTTCGGATACCTGTTTCAACTATATACTGATCTGCCTATGCCAACTCGCTTGACACATGAAAACTGTCAACCCACTTGGCAGTGTGTGTACTTGGTGTCACTGCTCACGTTTGCTCACCTATCAGCTGCGTCGCATCCAAACACAGCAAGGCTGGTGTTCATTTCCTGCACACAAATGCTGCACTCTGTGCACATGCATGTGGGTTTCTCCTGCAACTCAGCAGAGAACTCGTTCAAGGCCGGAGACAGTCGCACCGACCACTGCCATTTGCTCCCCAAGAAATCGAATGGGTGTGTGGCGATGCAGGGATCGTGTTTTCCTGCACAAAGGGAACGTTGGATCTGGAGACGCCCATCGCTCTGATCCAAGAGGGGGGCAAGCTGCTGTTCAGCTCAGATTGGAGCCACGCACAACTTGACTTCGTGCGGCAGCTGCAGCCCATGGCCCTGTCCCACTGGTGGCAGCCCAACCACACCAGCTGGGATCTCCTGCAGTGGGACAGTGAAGTGTACAAGAACACAGGGCAGCTGGTGGCCTCCAGCGTGGTGCGTCGTCTCCTCAGCGCAGCATCTCTGCAGCACCCCTCCCTCCTGTGCAGTACTGGTCCTTGTGTCTTGCCTCGTCAGCGAAAATCTCTGAGACCCTTTCAAATGGTTCACCGCTAGAATGCATGCATATGGCCCGCTCTTGGGCTGTCTGTTTTCCTGTCAAGAGTAGGGAGCGGTTGCGTTCTTGTGCAACTGAGTGTCGGTGTCATCGCATCATTGCACCAGATACAGCGCTACTGTGGTGCTGTGGGCTACCGTGGTGCTGTGGAGCCTTGACTGTTAGCCGGATAAAGCAAATATATTGTCTTCATCTGCAAGAGCTTCTGTGTATCCTTTTCTCCCTCTCCCCTGGCCACCTCGCCATCTCCTTGCCCGCTCACATGCCCAGAGGTGGCCTTCCTGTGTTGACCGCACTATTGCTCACAGCGCGTTCTCCTTTGGTACAGGATTCCCACAACGTAGCCACAGGCCTACAAGGGGAGCATGGCGGCTACCCCGGCAACGACCCTGTTGCGAGCGCCCTGCAGGGCGGCATGGGGCCCCAGCGGCTTGTTTCTGGGATGAGCATTGAAGGCTTCCTGCCTGAGCCTTTGGTCGCGTCACGAAACGCGTCCGGCCTTGACACTATGCAGTCCATTGAGCACGCCCTGCCTGATGGCGAGGGCCAGCAACCGGCATGAGCAGCCCCGACCCCGCCTGTGCGCAGGTCGCATGACTTTCAACTGAAGTGTTGTTCACTTTCAAGGGAGAGTGATGCATGTGTGAGATGCAGTTGTTGCGGCATGAGCCTGCAGACCCTGTGGAAACAGATGAAGCTGCTTTATTTTCGATCATGCATTCCATGATGTGTGTTGTGCACGCATGCTAGGTTGCATGCATCATAGCAGATCTGTAGGTTGCCTGAAGTTTCGAGTGATTAGCGCCACAGCAACGTGGAGCTACTGTTGGTTTGGGTGGGGCTGATGAGTGAGGAGGCTGGAGAAGAGAGTCTCTGTTACATGAGTTCTGGTTGTGCCGACAGCTGCTATGAGTGCTGGCTGGGGTAATGAATTTTGCGAGTGCCCTGCTGTGTGAAAACACATCGACAGCAGCTGTATGTGTATGCATGTGTGTGGATGGTGTGTATCAGGAAGGCTTGTGCAGGCCTTCGACCATATTCCAGGGGTGTTCACGACATACCCCGCACTCGGGGAGCGCCATGCTATGTGTGATGGTGAGTGGCATTGCAGTGGTGACCTCCGGTTGTGTCTGTCTGCCGTGAAGATTTTCGCGAGTGACGTTTCTAAGGGTTGAAGGCTGCATGCGTCCGTTTTCATCCACATCGCCCTACAAGTTTGCTTATGACGTTGCTCTAGTTTTGACTTAATTTGTATTTTAACGGCCATCTGCTTTTTTACCGCACCTGTGTACCGTTATCTGTTGCTACATGTTCAGTTCATTTCAGACCAGATGATGCATGAAGACAGAAGAGTGCGAGAACCTTGAAAGCACTGTCCTTCGCGCTAAACACTGCTCTCTGAAGCTTACAGCAATAGTGGTGCGGAACTCGATCACAAAGTGCGAAGGTGCTCGGTGAATTGACACCCAGAGTGGTGGGTCACAAGCACAAACAGCCAAATTACCCATCGGCAGTGGCGCAGTACTGAAGCACGAAGTAGCGTATCTGCAACCAAGCAACAGAGACCACAACTAGCAACCACGCAACATCTCCCAGGAAACACAACACGTACCAAGGCAGGACAAGAGAAAACATCAGCCAGATACTTAGTCGTTTTGTAAACGTTTATAAGATAGTTTGTACAAGCACCACACTTCAGCACAGTGGCAGCACAAAACAGACGGTGCGACGCGGGCAACCACTGCCGGCGAGGCACCACCAGGGGCGACCACCATGCACAACCTAGTTCTACAAGTTCACAGGCCCAATGGCATACACACTGCACCCTTGAAAGGGCATGGAGCTCAGCACAGCGACTCCACGTCCTCTCGGTGCCGACTTCCCATGCTTTGACATCAATCAGAAGCAACAGCCTCCTGCCCTCTCCTCGTGCACCAGCCACCAACAACACAAACCCTTGCAGAGATTTTAAGCCACCATACATGCGGACAGGCCACCACAGCAACGGCCATAGCAGCGCCTGGGCACTCACCCCCAATTCGCCACCCTCAGGGCTCCACTTCTCACCAACCACAGGTGAGAGTAGACCCATTCTCGTCACAGCACATTCACACATTCACAATTCACAAAACATGTTCTGATGTTCATATAAGTACATTCACGAGAAACACATCCACACATTCATATACATACATTCACTGAAGAGGAGCAACCCTCACAGGTTCATGGGGGGCTTGCTCTGCCTGGTGGGCAAAAACCCACAATGCTATTGCATAGCTCCCCTTCATGCACCGCTGTAACTTCTTGTGACAAACGGGTTTGCTAAGGACAAGCAGCAGTGGCAACAGCAAAGCAAGGTACGGTGCCATGACACACATCCCAGAGTGCTCTGTTCATGCGCTATGGTGTGTAGTTGGCTGTTTGTGCTGTGGCGCCTGCACCGCAACGTGGCTTCGGTGCGTGGCCGTCAACAACCTCTTTTTTTGGCACATGAGAGGGAAGATTGGGTTCAAGCCTGCGCCTGCAACAATGCAACAATGCAACTCTCCAACGGCATGGCATGGCACAGCAGTGGCCTGCTACAGGGACGGTGAGCCTGCTGGGATGATGCTGTAACCAGTCAGAACTCATAGCCTAGTTGCAACTGAATGATCAAGTACCCCTGTGTGCTGTGCTGCAGTCAGCACGGCAGTGGTGAGGTTGCCAGCATCACAAGCATTGCCTCGTGCAGCGCCTCTGCCAGCTCTGCGTGTTGACGAATATCTGATGTACTTTCAGGCGTTGCAAACAGAGGCTAGTTGTACAGTCAAACCGAGTCGATCTGAAACAGCAGGCAGGCACCCGCTCTCAAGCAGCCCAGGGAGGCTTGTTCTAAGTTAGATGCCTGCCTGTATCTGTATAGTTTTTGCTCTGTACTGGTTGCACCTGTATATCTCCAGATACAACACAGGGTCTTGCAAACATCACAGTCTCACCTGAAGGGCGGACGTGGATGCACTGCCTGCAGCCCTGCCAGGGCTTGAGGTGGTGTGCAGCACAGCATGAGCAGAGTTGGGACACATGCACTGAAATGGCCGTCAACAGAGTGAACCAGAGTAAGAAACAAAACATTGCTCTATAACCACGCCCTGCACGGGAAGGGCTTTGGGGTCGGCATTTCCATACGAGGGGGGGCAGGGCAGGACAGGGATTCAAACTTTAAAAGTAAACAAAAGGCAGTCAGCCAGCACGCGAGTGCCTGAAACGATATCAGATTCGCGCCCCTGTACTTTAACCACTGAACACCTGAGCTCAAGTATCCAGTGGTTAATGTAGACTGACGGCTATGTTCAACAGGCCAAAGGGCTGTGGGTGCTCCAGTCGCTGTAACCAACTCAACCTCTGAAACCCCCACAGAGAATGTGCGCCAAGGCAGCGATATGCCCCCCACGAGGAAGAATAGGGGCAGCAGGAGATGCAACAAAGCGTAAAAAATGTAGTAGTGTGGCCGAGGTAGGAGAGCGGAAGGGTGCAGGGGGTGGGGCAAAGGCAATTTGCTCCCTCTGTGAGGGCAGCAACGCGCAGTGGAGCCAGCCGATGTCAGGGCATCACAACAGACAGACAGGCAGGAAGGCAGACGGCAGCGTGCGTACCATTCTGCACAGCAGTACTTGTTACAGGTGTGGTGATGGAAGAAGCTCTGGATTGAAGAAGCTCTGTGGTTATGGAAGAAGCTCTGGAAGAAGCTCTGGAAGAGCGCCCATGTCGGTGGCCCCGAACTTGCGGTCGCGGGAGTGCACCACAGGGTCGGTGAGCACCACCGCGTCGCTGTAGATGGCGCCCTGCAGATCGCACAGCACGAAGGCGCCCCCCGTGGCGTGGAAAGAAAAGTGGCTCAGTGCTTGCATGACCTGCACATGTGGCTCTGATGCATCAGAGCTGATGCATCAGATCGTGATGATGGGAGCACACAGGCGCAAACGTAGTCTTGGGGGTCTACTGTAACATGATGATGCAGATCAGGAGCCTGAAATACTGATTCTTATGTATGTGCTTTAACCTATTGCAGAATCGTTGTGGATGGTTGCTGGTGTCAAGTAAGCCATGGATAGTCGTGGGATCTGTAGGCGTGCCTGCGCCCATTTGCTCTGCTGCTGCGGAGTCCATCCTTTGTTGGAGTTGAACTTCTGGAAGTTGTGGAGCAAGGGCTCTGTGAGGAACAAAGCTCCATCGTGTTCCCAGTGCAATTTTTCTGGCTGGTTCAATAGGATAGCCTTGTTAATGTGACCAGCATCATTAAACCTGTCAATGATGATTGCAGTCTGTCTCACAATATCAGGCTCGGTCTCGAACACCGAATTCAGCCTCGAAGGGCCGGTGCGCATCTCCTTGGTGACGCACTCCTCCCCCGCCCGATCCCCCTCGGTGTGACGGCCTTTTTACACCACTTTGAAGCTTCCATGTGCGAATACTTGAGATTTGTCGGATTCGGCCCGCCTGGCGTTGTTGGTGATCAGGCACTCCGGCATCGTGCACGGATCTGTCCACGTCTTCAAGTCAACAGAGTCATAAAAGTAACTGTAGTGCAATTAACAAGCTGATTGCTACAAGGCTGTTGAAAACGCTAGCCTGTCTCTGAATTGGGCACATGTAGCGCATGAATATTGCATTGCGCTCTGTCGTGTACACCTGTCGTGAATCTTGTGCACTTGATCGTGGACGCAATTGCACGCAACAAGAGTCTACAAACAACAACACAGCTGTTCTACATACGCACAATGCTACAGCATACACTGTCTATCGTACTCGCCATCCAGCTCCCTGATTGGGCAATGCGTCACAATGCAACAAAAACCATAGCTACATAAACCCCACACAAACTAAGGATTCAGACCCATGCTCAGTATTGCAACACAAAAATTCAGTCAAACCGCTCACAGATGTGTGTCATTGTGTCAAACATGTCCTGATGCGGGCACATGCGACAAAAACATGGGCACGGGCGCTGGAGAGCACATGTAGCCGTTCTTGTAATCGTGCACGATTGATCTTGCGTGCACATGCCATGCTACAGTTTGGATGAGCCCATCTCTTGTTTACTTCCAGCTCACAGGCGCTTGGCAGGCTTAGTTCAGGGCTTTCGTTGGACCCTGAAGGTGGCCCAGGACGGAACCCTAGTTGCACGTCTAGGTTTTCTACTTTACTGGGTTATCTTTTGCATTCCGGCGCCCTTGGTCGATGTAATCACAAGTATGCCATCTGCGCCGGTTATGCCCCTCCTGAAGACACATCTCCTCTCCAATCCCCACTTTCAACCCCCGACCCCGCCCCCCCCTGGGTCACCCCCATTTGGACGCCCCCCTGTCTTACCCTCCTCCTCTTCATCACAGCCACCCCCCCCCCTGCCACTGCTCACATACTTTCACGCATATGCATTTTTTGTGCTTTCGAACCTTGCGGCGCCATATCAATCCAAGCACGCACATACACAACCATGCCCTCCATTTCTTTGTTCATGACTTACAAACTGCTCTCTGTCTCTCTCATATCACCTCAGAGCGTCATTGCAATGAAACATGAAAGCCTTAACATGAAAGCCTTGGGAAGTGTGCCTGTCTGCCAATTCTCATCCGCAGCAGGCAGCATCGTGCATGCCCTGCACAGCGTGCATCTGGGGTGTGGCGGCCTCACATGCATGCACCTCACAGGTTCATGGGGGGCTTGCTCTGCCTGGTGGGCAGCATCCACTTGCCACCTCTGCCGATCATGCTTGTGCCAGCGCGGAGAGGAAAGTGGCTGTGTGTCTTCCTTGGCTGCGTCCTGCAAATTAAAACGCATGCAGAGTGCCCTTGAGCCACTCCCGTTGTGGAGCCATGCTCGCTTACCACTGAGACGTAGCTCTACATGTCTCAGTTGTCAGCTCGATACAAAGTTCTCTATTGAGGATGCAAGAAGCTTGTGAGGACATGTTATAAGCTGGAAATGCTTGAGATGGGCAAGAAACCGAAAAGCATGGCTGGCAAGAGCAATGTGTGCTCCTGCACCAAACCTGCCAGCGGCAGTGCGGCACTGAGTCTGGCCGCAGCCCGCCACCCGCTTTGGCCTTAGCCACACATGATGGGCTGGACTCACACCCCTTCAGAACTGTTGCGTGCCTGCGTGGGGCTGCATTGGGCGCCTGGGAGATCTAGAACAATAGCGAAGTACAAGCAGCTGGCTGTGCGGCAGAAGGGGTGCGGACTATATGCGGTTTCAGGAGATAGAGAGGGGGGGCATGGAGCCAATGTCCCCCCCAACCAGCGACAGACAATGGCGCAGCTGGATCCCTAAACCAGACCGCCACGGGCGTGAGCACGGTTCATGCATCGCCCATGGGCCACGGCCCTGTGGCATGATGTTTGCGGGGAGACAAGCAAGTATGCCGAGGGCTGGATAAGCAAGCTTTCTGCTGTGCGTACTACGTTCCTTGCTTTATGCCTTGGTTCAGACGTCAGGAGGTGAGGAAAGAGGGTGTCTTGTGGCAGAGGTTGTGCAGCCCCACACAGAGGTCGTGGCCATGCAGACCAGGTGGAGCCGCGCAAGGCAGCTGACGCAGCAGGCAGATGGAGGCATGCGCGCACCAGTCACACGAGCAGTACTTGTTACAGGTGTGGTGATGGAAGAAGCTCTGGATGCCTGCCGTGCCCATGTCGGTGGCCCCAAACTTGCGGTCGCGGGAGTGCACCACAGGGTCGGTGAGCACCACCGCGTCGCTGTAGATGGCGCCCTGCAGATCGCACAGCACGAAGGCGCCCCCCGTGGCGTGGAAAGAGAAGTGGCTCAGTGCTTGCATGACCTGCATGCATCACATGTGGCTCTGGCTGCGAGAGACGAGGTCTGTGTGCAGGAATGAGAGGCGTCTTGTGCTGGAAACCGCACTCAAGCGCGAACACCGACCTGAAGCAGCTGCCTGAAGCGTCCTCTGAAGCAGCAGTTGCTAATTGGTAAAGGTGCTCGTGCTTGTTGCCACTAGCTAGTGGCAACAAGAGAGGCATTGCCTGTGACCACTCACTAGCACACTAGTGGATATGTAAAGTTACAGGCATAACGCCATAGAATGGCTCATGTACCAGCAAATCATCCCATGACAACTTAGCTCGACCTCGCACAAGCGACACAGGACATGCCACTACCGAAGCAAAGACAGGGAATCAAGCTAGCCTCTCTACCCACGTGGTGCACTAAGCCATGACACTTGAGAATAGGGTCTGACTCAAGCCGGGTGCACTAGTGAGCCTCTCATTGCTACCGGCACACCTGCGCTGCTAGTTTGCATGCGAGGCATGCGAACAGGCCCTTGCGTTCATGGAAAACGACAATAGGGTGAGAAGTGTCACACCTTTGCCCAATGCTGCTGTTGTTTGGGAGTCCATCCTGTGTTGGAGTTGAACTTTTGGAAGTTGTCCAGCAAGGGCTCTGTGAGAACAAAAGCTCCTTCGTAATCGTCACCATTGTCTTCCCAGTGCCATATTGCTGGCTGGTTCAAGAGGATATCCTTGTCAAGGTGTCCACCATCATTGAACCTGTCAATGATGACAGCAGCCTTCTTCACAACCTCGAGCTCGGTCTCGAACACCGAACTGAGCCACGAAGGGCCGCTGCGCATCTCCTTGGTGACGCACTCCTCCCCCGCCCGAGCCCCCTCAGTGTAACGGCCTTTGTACACCACCTTGAAACCTCCATGTGCACACACTTTTGATTTGTCAATGCTGGCCCGGCTCGCGTTGTTGGTGATGAGGCACTGCGGCATCTTGATGGAGACGATATCGTGGAATCAAGTCGACACAATGCAACTCTGAGTGTGTACACTAGTTGCATTGTAAAGCCCAACGCTACAGGCTGGTTTGTCGACAAGTCGCTCCAGCTGAGGCGGTTGTTTGTTCGTTGAGCACTCGACAAAAATCGTTTTGCATGCACACGTGCAACACGATCCAGTTCGTCTCCACAGATCGCAATCGTCTCCAAAACGCTTGCACCCTTGGAAGGCCGTGGCAGCCAGAAGCTCACGGCCGACATCAAGGTGCGCATTATGCTGCGGCTTGACCCGCTGGAGTGGACTGAGTGCTGAAGCCGCATCCAACATGTGTGACCTGCAGATACTGGATACTGTTTCGTGACAGGAACAGCGATCCGGCACCGAACACTTTGCAATCTGGCACCAGCGGTAGCTCTGAAGCTCTTCTTCCAGCGACTGTGTCACCACGCTCCCCTTTTCAGGTGTGCTCGCTGCGGCAGTTGACGTGGCCACGCGTGGAGCCTCCGCGTACGGCACGGCATACTTTCCCGCATCACTGGGGCACATGCCGCACAACCACCACCCAGGTGTCCATAAACTACCAGCATCTCGTGGTTGCTACAGCAGAGGCACACCCTTGCCTCTGCAGGAAGTGTTCGCAGCAGGATGAACGGCTATCGGCCAGACAATGGCATTTCAATATCATCCCGGCTGTGTGTTGCGCTCATTCACCGCAGCATACCCGCATCCTCCACTGCATGCCGCTGTCATCGTTCACCTGCACGTTGGGGACGTGCACCAAGAATGCAACGCCGGCCTGAGGGGCCGGAAAACAGATCTAGATCAGACGACGAACTGCCCCTCGCGCCTGGCAAGCAGCGACCGTCCACCCAGAAATTGAAAGCTGCAGGAGACTCCGTTGAATGGCTGGAAGAGGCTTCAGGCACGGTAGTGCCCACCATGACAGTGAGGCCCTCTCCACGTTCACGTTGCAACCCCTCATTGGAGAGCGTGAGCATGTAGAACTGGCGAATTGACGCGTCCTGGCTCTACACATTTGCGACCCGTGGGATCTTTTCTATCTCGAGGCTCCAGTGCTGTCTCCGTCACCTGCAATGCAAACAGATGCTTTGCAAAAGTGGCTACCATGTAACGCAAACAACATAGTCCCTGCTGTTTCCCCATGATGTTGGTTTGTCGCCACCCTGTTGCCTACCACCCTAGCAGCGTGTTAGAACCCCTTCCCACCCGCCAGTTACAGTGTTTTGGGTCCCACCTCTCTTTATATATATGTCGCATCGATGTATATCCATCTCCTTGCTGGATTCGTTGTCTCCAATCACTGCATACAGGCCACTTAGATTCGAAGCTGTTACCTGCTGCTAGCACAAGTGACTGCATCACAGTCTCTTTGAATGGGAACTCTTTCATCAGGTACTCAACCTTTGTATATCAGATTTTGAGGTGCTCCCAGTCACCTACTTTTTGTTGCTTCATGGTGCCAGGCGCACAGGGGCCCGGAGCAGCAAGATGCCCTGCACATCTGCCCCACCACACATGTGGAACACTCCCTATTTCGTTTATACCACTCTTCCAAAGTGTCCCTGTGCCACACATAGCACTTTAAATGACCCCCACAGTCGTCCCCACGGCAGCTAAGGGTGTGTGCACAACTCAACCCCAGCACAGGTGTATCGGCGTGCTTACAAGTACAACTCTGGTGCGAATCGCGCTGTGACTATGCCTTGGTCCTCAGGACTCACCCACAGCATGCAGGTGAGGTGCGAAGTGCTCAGCAGGAAAGGAATCCAAGCAACGCTTAACCAGTTTCGGTTCCTGGAGCCGCCCGGGCACCTGCGGTGCACACACTTCAGCCTCCTGCAGCTACCTGATAACGACAAGCTACCTGACACCAGTCAATCCCTGAAGGCAGAGCCGTTTATGTGTGTGAGGGCCTGCCGCGCCCTTGTCCCGCATGACGGTGATGACCTGATGTGGTATATGATTCGCCTTGAGGTGGCCCACGCGCTGCACCATGCTCTGAAGTGCAACTCCCAGCTGAAGTCCCTGTGCATGGTCAACTACCAGGCTGCAATGTCGGACCATCTGTGGCAGGCTCTAAGCTACTGCACATCACTCCAAGCCCTCGAGGTTGCTGGCCCGCACTTCTGCCGGGTAGATGACCGGAACGCTGACGGGAAACGAGTCCGCTCAGCTCTGCAGAATCTGACTGGCCTCTCAAAGCTGATTGTTCGGCCTGAGATGGCCTGGAGTGACCCAGTGCTGCACCGCGGGCTCTCAAGGCTACAGAAGTTGCACTTCCTGCACATCAAGGTTCTCAAGCTGTCAGAGCTGGCCGCAGGCAGCTCCATCTGTGACTCTCTTGCCTCGCTGATCTCCCTCACGAGCCTTCAAATTCACTTTGAACGGTGTGACAAGGATGCGCAGACAGCTGTGCCAAGCTTGATACGAAGGCTACCCTACTTGAAAAGTCTACATGTCCTCACGCATGAGATGGCCCCATGCAACCAGGGTCTCTGCGACCAAGACTCTTTTGAAGGGCCTCGGGATGGCCCTCCGTTGCCAGATATCGAATTGATGCATAGAGACATTGCTGAGGATGAGGAAGATCCAAGGATCTACAGCATCGCAGACGGTGAGCTGGAGGAGGTGGCAGATGCGCTGGCAGGCACCACACAGCTGCAAGAGGTCGCACTCACAGTCAGATCTCCAGGTGAAGAGGTCTTGAAGCTTCTTGACAGGCTCAAACAAATGGAGCGCCTCTCCAACCTGACCCTCAATACGCCTGAAAAAGACAGTCCGCTAGTGACAGACTGGCCCAGTTGCATCTGGCCAGCAGCAGCTCCCGCAGAGTCTCTATTCGAGAGTATAACTCAGCTCCAGTGCCTTGAAAGCCTGCAGCTGGGCGGCCCGTTTTTTAGCCACCGTGGCAGTCCTGTGCAAGCTGGGCACGCTGCAGAGCCTGCAGCCACAGTGAAGCAGAAGGTGCCAGAGTATGGGGAGTTATCGAGGCTCACACGCTTGGAAGTGCATGCCCACTCCATGGACCCTGAAGAGGTTCCGCTGGGAGTTGTGCAGCCTCTGCTGCCACTACTGCGCAGAGGCTCCAACCTCCAGCTTCTAGCACTCTGCAACTTCTGCAGGAACACTGAAAGTGCAGGAGTCAGTGCGCAGCAGGAGGAGCAGATGGCCCGGGCGCTGTCGAAAATGGCAGGCCTGCGCACGCTGCATTTCGAAGGCATCTGGCTCGATGGCACGCCCCTGGCAGCCGCTCTGCCGGCATTTACTAATCTTACAAGTCTTCACATAAACCTTTGGTGCCGTGCTGCACGTCGGCAAGACTTCGTTCTGCCCTTCCCGGGTGCACCAGAACAGGTGCACCCTCCGCCTGCACCTGTTCCCGCTCAAGTAGCATGGCGCCTGGGAGCAGGCTTCTTTGAGGGGTTGCGGCATGTGTCTTCTCTGCAACGCATGCACTTTCAGCACGCGCAGCTGGAGAGGTCAGAAGCAGAGGCCCTTGCAGCATCACTACCGCATCTGTGGCACCTGACCTGCATCTCGTTTGATGACTGCACAGGTGAGTGGCCAGCGGTGGCCGCCGGCCTGGCCCAGTTGACAGCTCTGCAAGAGTTTCGGTTGACAGGATCAAGCATTACTGCCAGTGACGAGCCTCAGATTGCTGAGATGCTGGCAAGCCTTCGTTCGGTGACCTCCGTGCACCTGTCGCCACCACCCATAGACATAAGCGGCATGCATGAGCCGAGGCCGGCGGGCAGCGCCATGCTTGCAGCGTTGTACCGCATCAAAGCTTCAGCTCTTGCAGTTCGGTTTTGAACTGAGCGGCTGTGTGCAAGAGAGTGATGTTCCGGCCATTCTGAGAGCTCTGGAGCAGCACACTGCACTGCAGGACCTGATTCTTCCTTCGATGAGCATCTCTGCTGCCAAGCTTCTTCACAAGTCCCTGCCTGATTCTACAGACAAGTATCCGTATCTCAGGGCCAGCTGCAGGAGTGGATTTCAGGGCTACGAAGATATCGATGAAGATTTCATCCCTTTTGACATCCCTGATGACATGCATATGGGAGGCATCTGGATTTGAGGCACAAGCACCGCTATGAGAGCAGAGCTGTGGGAGACAGTTGCCCCACCTGGAGAGCAACATGCTCAGAGACTTTGATCTGTTGCCGCTGCAGTAGGCACTGGTGTGATAGTTTTGGTGATAGGGCAGACTGAAAATAACCTCGTGCATGCATGTGAGCCATTTGGCACAATGGCACCCCATCAGTGTTGCAGGTCGGATGTAAAGGTATCTTTTTAAAAATACGTTGATGCTGGTTATCGGGCCTGCCTGCTCGTACAGACAGCCCACGCGCATGCGCATAGTTTCGATGACCCTCGCAATGACACGCAGAATTCGGAGCGCAGTGTTGCGCCTCCCCGCACCTGCCCTACTGCACCGCCACATTGCTGGTTGAGGATACAGGCACACATGCAGCAACCTGTCGTGTCCCTGAGCCACCCTGAGTGTCCGGTCACCATGGGGAGCCTGCCTGCCACCACGGCGAGCTGCTCCCCGAGTGGCGAGGTGGACAAGCGTACCTTCGTTGACCAACCCCTGCACGAACTTGCTACCGCAAACTGCTGCAGCAAGCTTGAGGTCATGTGCATGTGCGCCAGAGGGTTGCTGCGCCAGCGGGTGCCCCCCCCCCCCCCCGATGGCCTTGATGGCCCCGGCAGGATGGCCATCAAGGCCATCCTGCCGGGCCTACAGGTTCCCACCATGCGATGACCATCTGCGGCAACAAATCTTCCCCAGCCCCCGTCCACGCTTCCCCCGTCCAACCTTGAAGCTTCGACCTTCAGCGCGCGGCGTTCGCAGGTGGCTGGGGTGTCCTGACCCTCATGCGCTCAAAGTCGGCGTTTTGGGACATTCCGAGCAGCCAGCGAGGGGGTACACGGTAGCTCATGAGAGGGAGTGGGGGTGTGTCTCGGTGATCCAAAGGTCTTCGAAGCGCATAGCGAACTTGTTCCAGGCATCATCGACCTCCTGCATGCATTGGCAGGTGTCAAAAAAATGAGCTTCTCTAGGAAGCAACATAGCAGGAAGTGGTTACACACACTTTTCTGTATAGCTACTGCTGGGCAGCAGACCCTTACACAGTAACAAAGAACCGGATGGGATGCAGACTGAGGTGCTGTACAGACTACACTGGTAGAGCGAACAAGGGTTGGCAAGAGCACTGACATGTTGCTGTGCTGAGCCACATTCAATTGCAGATCTCTCTAGATTTTCTATTGTTGTACACCATGCTGGGATGGTGTACAATGTTTACCCGTTCACACACTTGTGGGCATCTGTGCCAGCTTGATGAGACCAGTTGTGCATGCACTGTTGCTGATGATGACTGTAAACTTCAGACATGTTTGAGCCTCAACATCTATGAGCATATGTAGAGCACACGCTAGAAGATGAAGTTTATGCTGACGAAAGCTCTGCCACACTTTCGGAATGATCGTGCATGCGGCGTCGCCATTGGGACAACGGCATTGTCCCAACCTCTCCAACATGGAGAATGATGCACATATGTGTCCAACACTGAATATACACTGCACATGCAGTGGTTACATTGAGAGCTCTATACGATTCGCATCTCGCAAATTACCATACAACAGAAACTGTTTCACTCGTCCACACTTGGCTCACATCAAGGAGCTTTGGGATGCTAGAGGCAGTCGTTTACAGGAGCAAAAGAACGCGCACGACAGTCAGCAGTGCAGTGTATTCTGCGTAATCGTATTAAAATAAGATTTACAGAAGGATGTCGTGGAGTGTACAGCTCTGAACTTGCAGTTGGCTGCTGAGCCACGGGTTCAGTTGAACTCTTCACATGGGCACCGCAAGCAAGGATAAGCGAGACATATACTACCGGAAAGCTAAAGAAGAAGGATGGAGAGCAAGGAGTGCCTTCAAGCTGCTTCAGATAGAAGAGGCGAACGGAATTTTCAAGGGTGTGTAGAGATGTTTCCGGATCTTGTAGTTGTGAGACAACCCCATTCAAGCACACTCAATCATTTGCAGGTGTTAGAAGAGTTGTGGACCTCTGTGCAGCTCCAGGAAGCTGGAGTCAGGTGCTGAGCAGGCGGTTGTATCTACCAGCCAAACATGCTGGCTCAACAGACCTGCCCAAGATTGTTGCAGTTGATCTACAGCCCATGGCACCAATCGAAGGTATTATAGACATTCAGGTGTGAGTTTTGTTTTCTGTTCAGTTAGTTTTTCCACCATAAGTGAGCTGCATCTGAAGCTGAGGGCGACGCAACCTTGCAGGGTGATATCACGAGCGAAGAGACGATTACACAGATTCTGGGCCACTTCAAAGACCAAAAAGCAGATCTTGTGATCTCAGATGGTGCTCCAGACGTTACAGGTATGCATGACATGGACCAGTACGTGCAGGGACAGCTCATTGTAGCAGCCCTCACAATTGTCGGTCGTGTGCTTCGTGAAGGTGGCACGTTTGTGGTAAGATCCCGTCATGGTTGATTCTTGCTCTTGTTGGTTCCAGGAAAGTAGAGTACGCAACGCAGCCTCTGCATCCAAAGCTACATGTTCAGTACAAGAAGTGTGCACATGCAGGCCAAAATCTTCCGTGGTAAAGACATAGCACTGCTGTACTCACAGCTACGGATTTTATTCCCAGATGTGGCCGTAGTGAAACCCTGGAGCAGCCGGAACAGCAGCATTGAAGCTTTTGTTGTTTGTCGTGGGTACCACCCTCCGGCAGACTTTGAGGCTGCAGCACCTGTTCTTTTGCGCATGTTGTCTTTCAAACCTGCTGTTTCTGATGAAGAAGCTGCCACAGAAGGTTATCTGGGACCTGGAGATGACACCACAAAGCTCTGTGGTGGAGTCTTACCATTCCTAGCATGTGGAAGCTTGGAATGGGACAGTGATATGACCTACGATCTCGAGGAGATCGAAGCTGGTAGTGACAAGGCAGCTAAGCGATTGCAGCCTGTGCAGCCTCCTCTGGCACCTCACTACAGGGAAGCTCTCGAGAAGATCAATAGATGGCGATTCTAGCAGTGTTGTGCAGTAGTCTTCTTTGCGCATCCATTTTCCAAACTCTCAATTGCAGTACAGTTTGGTTTGGGCATCGTGTCCTTTGTACGTGTGTATGATTGCTTGCTTGTTCGATGAGTGTTCTGGTGGAGATTTGGTGTGCAAGCTGGAACATGTACAGCCCCACTGCCAAAGTGAGAATCTGAAAGAATGCTGCGTGGTTAGAGTGACAAAACTCTCAACCAAAGGTGTCAGTGTGTTCCGTTGTGTTCGTATGTTTGGCACCTGGCTTACTTTTTACTCTCTTCCAAGAGACACTGCTGTGTTGCTTACGACCTTCTGGTGCTTGCTGTATGCTTGCTCTTGGGTTGTTGTTACAGATGCCCTTGCGTCTGAGCACGCTTTGGGCTTTAGTGGTGCACCAATGTCGATGTAAGTTTCACTGTTGACACACAAGGTGTGTACTTTTGTTCAGAACCTTCAGTTTCGAGTAGGCAATAAAGGAGCTGCCTACAGTTTGGGTTTTTTGTGGACTTGTGCTCTCATTAGCTCAACAGGTTTTGGTCAGCCGACGGGAATTTAGTGTACTGTCCAAAATCTCCAGCGCATCATGCGGTCGGAAATGTGCACATGAAAAGCATTCTGTATCTGAAGACCACTATACCGCAGGCAGTAGTTGTAGTTTCGTTTGTAGTGAGTAGATTTGAGCCCTCACAATGACGGCACACGAACAGCTAGAAGCAATCAAGTACACGCGCGGCTCACTGAAGCTGCTAGATCAGAGACTGTTGCCGCTGGAGCAGATATTCCTTGACATTAAGACTTGTGAGGATGTTCATGCGCGTATCAAGGAGATGGCTGTGCGCGGGGCTCCTGCAATTGCCATCGCTGGCTTTCTGGCTTTGGCAGTGGAGCTGCACAACTCCGGCGCTGGCGCACAATTCAGTGATGCAGCGCAAGCGTGTCAAGTGATCCACGAGAGATCAGAATACCTCGTGACCAGGTGCAGAACGCACTACTGTCGCTTCCAGTGGTGGCGATTTGTGCTGGTGTGCAGCAGTGGAATGTTGCAATGCAGAATGTCGCTCGCGCGTACAAAGCGACGCAAGCATACTTGATATGTTTAAGATCATGTCTGCGTGGTGTGCAGCCGACCAACGGCAGTAAATCTGCTAGATACTGCGCGGAAGCTCGGTGTCCTCTTGAAGAACGTGAGGTCAGCTCCAGACGCTACAGCAGCGTCAGTTACGGCTTCAGTAATTAATTTTGCGGAGAGCATGCAGCAAGAGGACATCGATGCCAACATAGCCATCGGCGCATTCGGCAAGGAGGCCATGCTCGCTTCAACTTCCACTCCCTCCGGCAAAATCAGTGTCCTGACGCACTGTAACACAGGAAGCCTCGCCACAGTTCGCTATGGTACAGCATTAGGTTGCATTAGAGCCCTTCGTGACGCGGGAAACCTGGAGCATGCGTTCTGCACAGAGACAAGGTGCTTTGCATGCGACCTCACACGTTCTCCCCAATGCTGCATCTTGGCAGCTCCGTCACTCCATCACTCCTTCAACCCCACTACTTCCAAGCGCACTCTTAGACTTGTATATTTGCCACATGAATTAAATGTGAGAGCTGTCCAAATCACTAAGCAGCTCACTGTACACAATCCCTTTACAAACCGGAAAGGTAGTGAATAGGCATGAACCCAAATAGCCTAAAGCAACTAACACAAAACATCCACCACTTCACTCGAATGGCACAACAGCACCATCACGAAAGTCT
>JAUMHD010027892.1:0-32500 GCA_032359135.1 Ulvella scutata
GACGACGGTCACGCCATCGCGGCGATGAGGCACGCCCAGCGCGGTGGCCAAGTCCCCGCACGCGGCAGGGCTTCCACAGTGCTGTGAAGTGGAACCGTTAAATAATTAATATCTAGAGATAGCATTTTGATGCTGCATTCCAGTGACTGAAGTCCACACTAGCACTGCATGCAAATGCCTCCACATCACAAGCTCGCTTACATTGTTACATGTCATGCAGAAGAAGCAGGGATGCTGGTGGTTTGGGAAGGCAGGTCAGTGCAAGATTGTGAACAGGCTTACTGCTGGTGTTGCAGTGTGCGCCTTTGCTGATCTGACCTGCAGCCTCTGCCTGGGCGTTTTCAGCGAGACAAAGTCACAAAGCAAAATGGCGCACCGGTACGTGCACCCAACACAGCTGACACTGGTTTACAGTGCATCACAGCACAGCGATGCTGCACAACATACATTGCTGTTTCACACTGATTCTCCAGACAGAGACAAGTTTCCTCGCACCAGATCCAGGAGCTGCAGAAGGTCTTGTGGCGCTCTGGTAGGTGTAAAGTAGGATTGTCTGCAGGCGGGTGATGGCACTGCATGTTGCATGCTTCATCTGTGAGCTGGGCGTGGCTACATGCACGATGGTGAACCTGCTTTCTGGCCAAGACCCCCGCAACGTGGATGCAGCGTCTCGATGTTCAGACATCTCAATGAGCATTGTGTCTATCTTCACAACCATGATATCATTCGTGGTGACCATGATAGAGCCCCAAAGAATCTTGAATTCAGCAAAGACAATAATCCACCGCATCAGCGTGAGAGGGGCCGCCACCTCTGGAAACTTCGCCGCCTCGTCAACGAAAGCTGACATGTTTGGAGCTCGTGTTGCCCCCAGAGCCGTAGTTGAACGATCAGAGCGCTGCCTGCAAAGCCAGTCAGGGGGACTGAGCAATTGTGGTGCCCTCTCCTCTCATCTCGGAGCATCTGATCAGTGCTTGTAGCTTGTTGGACAAGAATCAGATTTCAGATTACTGGAAATGAGGGAAACTTCTACAAGTTCCAACAAGCCGCAGATTTTTTCGGGTTCACGCGTGATGACGCTCTTTTGGAAGATCGTCGCAGCTGATTGGTGGTATCATGGCACAAGGAAAGCTGACAGATGGTGCCTCGAATGGATGCTTACAATGTCACTCCCGGTATTGTGCCTAATACTGACGCTGTCAAGACCAACTACTGCACGTATTGCAGCAGGAACCCGGGAACGGAACAGGAGATTTCATACTCCTTCGAGCTGCTGGTCAAACATTCTTGTAGCATCTCGGCGGAAGTTTCAGAGAGCCCCCAGCATCCTAGATGCCATGTACAGTATTGCTCTTCAGAGGTTGCACGGACAGTTCCAATGCTAACAACGATCGTATTGTTTGCGGTGATGACGCCAGGAGCTTCAGTATCTGGAATGTTGCCATAAGTAACACTCTGCCCAAACAGCTGTGGAGGTGACCTGAACGCTGGCACTGTGGTCCTCACACCGAGCAGGAATGTTTGGAACTGCTGTTGCTGCAGCAGGTCCAAGCTTCAAAATGGGGGTGATTACAAGTGTAAGACAGCCAGGTGAGCTGAGCAGCTCAGGTGTTTGATGTGCCTTCGCCTGTTGCTTCTCTGCGCTCTCTTCTGTTCACAAATGCCCCTTCGCCTACGCAATGGTGCATGTGTACGGTGCTACTAGTATGCACGTGTTCCATGCATTCTACGATGGTGCAATAGAACCAGACACGTTCTACCGCATGTCCCTGGTTGTGTGTTTACATGGACATTAGCACGCGCTGTGCAGCCTTCTCTCCACCTCAAACAGAAAATTACGCTTGGGAAATGTAGTGAAGCATACGGATCAGTCACAGCCCACAATCACAGCAGAGTCTTTTGCTGCCGCGAGCATGGCAGGAAATGTATCGTCCCTAACATGAGGAAGACCTATTTCATCTCGTATGCGATTCAAGTACAGCAAGGCCTCAGTTCGTTTCGTCATGTTGGGCACTGAGCTGCTACCGAACAAGGTTTCCGCTACCGTGCCAAGCACTTGATTGAGCTCAGTTGCTTCTTGATCGCTCATGGTGTCTAGGTCAACTGGCTGGGGAGCTGCAGCTGGAGTTATAGTCTGCTGCTGGTTAACTGC
The DNA here is from genome assembly GCA_032359135.1 of Ulvella scutata. Lineage (NCBI taxonomy): Eukaryota > Viridiplantae > Chlorophyta > Ulvophyceae > Ulvales > Ulvellaceae > Ulvella > Ulvella scutata. The sequence goes on from JAUMHD010027892.1 coordinate 2,153, forward strand.
TGCAGCTTCACTGACAGCTGATGGAACTGATCCGTGCCTCGGAGCAGCAGCTGATGCAGTGCGATTGCTTTTCATTGAACGCTTGCTTGTCTTGGATGAAGCCTCTGGTGGTATGTATGGAGGCGGATTATGCTCTGGTGGTATGACCCCGGCATGTGTTAGCTGCAGAAGATCCTTGGTGACGCTTGCTTTATCCTCGTCTTCTCCATTATCATTGTAAGCCTGCACACATACAAGCGGTTGTTTTTGGCACTGAGTTGTTCATTGAACACCCCTAGGAAAGGAAACTCTTATTGTCACACGATGAGCGCATCCGCCTGAAAAACTACAGCAGCAACAAAACAGCTTAAATTGAGAGTGAGCCGTACAACAGACAGGTGAAGAGGGCACTCACAGCTTTACCAGTGGTGTAGGGTGCGAGGGCCTGGCCTGAGAGAGGGAGGATGGCACGTTCTGCAAGAATAGACTCTGCTGCCAAGAGCCCCGATAGGGGGATCAGAAGAGCTGCAGCAGCGGCAAATGGACCCAGCCACTGAAACAATTTGATACCCACTGCTAAAGAAACTGGAATTACCAGAAAGCTCAGCGACATTAGAGACTGTGCTCCTTTGGCAATGCCATCAGAAGCCAAGGCCAGGACCTTTTCTAGGCCTGAATTGACAGGCATGTCCGGGAATAATGCATCCATCGTTTGCAATGTACTGCACGTCAACAGATCTCGTGGGAGGCTGAAAGTGCACAGTCATGTAGCACCCTGCAAGTCCGTGCACGACTGAATATAGCTCCTTTCAACATGTGAAGTATCTTGCACCTTCCTATCAGGCGACATGGTAACACTGCAGGCGTGTGTACCTTGATGGCCCTGTCAGGCCCTGTTGGGCAAGGCAGGATCTGGAAACAAGGATAGGGACATACATACAGGCAAAAACGCAAACCGTGACGTCCAGCACCGTCAACACATGTCGGCTGTGTCAGGCATACTACATTTTACTACACTCCGGCAATGCACTCTCTCTGGTGGTGCATGTGATGTCAGGAAACGACAGCAGTGTCTCTAGAGGCGATGAACCGATCAGACGCACCCAGACCGCGATTCACAGCAATATGATTGTTATACTACAGTACCACTCGCAGATACTGTCAGGCGCACGCTTGCGAGCGAACTAGGCCGGTAAGACAACTGTGGCCACACTCACGGTGCTGTATCTGGTTGTACACCACCTTGCCGCGTACTGAAATTACACTGGTTACACTGAAGCTTGTGACGATGCCATATATTCTAGACGGTCGATGGTTCCGTTCGAAAGCCAGTTGGGTCCAACACTCGTTCGCTGAATGAGGTGCGCTGGGTGTTCACCTACGTGCATTCTTCCACAATATTCCGCCGCTGCAGTATATTTCTGGGCAGCCAAATGGAGCATTAATTTCTGCGGAACTCCGACTTGTTTCATTTTGGCAAATCTGTTCTGGTGCATGGGAGAAGCCGAACCCGCACCTTTGATGCATCGACCATGGCACACAGTGACTGACAGGAATATCTTCTTACGCTTTTCGAGTGATCTTTCGCTTGTGACTGCGGTAGAAACAGTGTCGCTGACCAACCACAGCACCTGTGCCGCTCCAGCTTCCGTACTGTGGGAACCGGACAGAACCATGAGGGCCAGCATTCCCTTATCAGTCCCCATGGCAATCTGTGCTGATTCATACAAGGCAACACATCAGAATCAGTACCCAGCTGCAACCAAAATGGTTAGCTACGGCGAGTTCAGGTGGGGCTATGACAAAGACACATCTGACACCAGGCTGATACATTTCGGTATCAGGAATTTGGTGGAGCAGTACTTGCATTGCAGGTACGCAGTAGCTGCTGGATGTACACAGGATGCAAAACATGCAATGTTACGAGTTTTGTATGCAAGAACGCTGCAAGAACATTGCTACAGCCATCCCGTTGCTCAGAAGTTCAGCTGATGCACCACATCTCATCATCCATACACTATTTTTCACATATGGAGCGCAAATATGTGTTACAGGTGGACGCGAGCGGACCTGGAGATGGCAAAGGTCTTTTACAGCACACATGGTGCAGGCGGGACCCCACTCCCCTGGCCCAAAGACCTCTTTGACAAGATCGTAAGCGAGCACGATGGATACTTCCCAGTAAAAGTCCAGGCACTGAGGGAAGGGACAGGTGCGCTGCAAACAGCTGCGTGCGTTCCCACAACTGCCACCACTGCCCCCAGAACGTGCTTGTTCTTCATGCATGCTGCTTCTGGCTATTCGGTTCTTGCCTATTAACAGAACTTTCGGGTTACAACAGAAGGAATGCAGCTTCACAGAGGTTGTTCATCCAACACCGCGCCTTGCTGCAGTGACTCATGCGAGGGTGCCAGCATTTCAAATCACGACACAGGGCTGCTTTGCGCCTCTGTGCACGTTCCTGGAGACCCTGATCACCCATCTCTGGTACCCCTGCACCGTTGCGACGCTCTCCAGGCGCACTCGGGACGTCATCGAGGCCGCATTTGAGAGATCGTGCGATGCCGGCAAAGCGAGCCCGCTGGTGCCCTCCCGGCTGCATGACTTTGGCATGCGGGGGTGCACCTCCCTAGACCAGAGCATCGTCGGGGGCCTCGCTCACCTACTGAACTTTGAGGGCACGGACACCATGCCGGCCGCGTTTTACGCGCAGATGCACCTCAATGGGGGCAAGCCTGTCGCCTCCAGCATCCCTGCAACTGTGTGCGCCGCCCTCTACTGTATGATCCCACACTCCGTGTTGTGAGCTGCCCTCTACTGTTTGAGACATCCTCTTCTTTATAAGCTACTGCTCTTTGTGTTGGAGACGCCGACTTCTTTAGGCGCTCTCTGTGTTGCTGCTGTGAGTTGCTGATGGCAGCCAGGCATGCTGCTGCTGCTGTTACAGTACATACCAGCTTGTATATGGTCAGTGGTTGCCTGCGCTCTACCTGTGCTGCACTGCTGCAGCTGTGTGTAGTTTGGTAGCACCCTTATGCGTATGCAGCACCTTGCTGCTGTGTTTTGAACACAGTTTGTGTTCAGCTGGAAAGTCTGCGTCGCTCAAGCGGTGCTCAAATCAGCTGAATTCAGCTAAAATATGCTGAAATGGTCCTGAAAAGTGTGTAGGAGCACTCGGTGATGACCGCCTGGCCGTCAGAGCGCAAGGCCATCCTCAACATGATCTCGCAGTTCGGCTCAGGTGTTTTTGCATGCGTGATGGACAGCTACGATTATGCAAAGGCCCTGGAGAAGGTGCTGCCGTCTGTGCGAACTGAAAAGGTGGCCAAAGGGGGCTTCATGGTCCTCAGGCCAGACTCTGGCGACCCTGTTGAGGCTGTGTTGCAGGCGCGCACTTTTGTTTTGCGCGCCTCTTTTTGGACCATTGTGCACCTTTTTTATTGCATCCCCTGCATAATGCATGCACCATACGCAAGCCCATGCACTTGTTCCTGTTGTGTTGCGTTTCCTCGTTTCTTCTTTGCTCGGTATCTTGTTTTATGTGTGTTTGTGTGTTTTCCTTCTTTTCTCTGGAGCCCTACACTGTGTGTAAAGTTACAGGCATCACTCCATAGAATGGCTCATGTACCAGCAAGTCATCGCATGCCAACTTAGCTCGACCTCGCACAAACGACACAGGACATGCCACTACCCTGCACTGCAATTACAATTGGTGCAGTGTGGCGTGGCGCAGGCACATGGTGCTCGCAGTGCAGCCATGCAGCCGGTGCAGCAGCACACTGCATGGGTATCGTTATTGACAGCTTGTCATCCACTGTCAGCAAAATGGATTCACCTCCATCATCGTCACCCCGGACTATCATGCATTGTTACATGTAACACCCGCCCCAAGCGAACACTTTAAACTTTTTCGCTGACATGATTAGTCTTTCCCTTTCCTGAACTACATCTCCGGTACACTGGCAGCTCCTACCGAGGCAAGTTCAGGATGTGAAATGCAGGCTCTGCACGCGGCAGACTCTGTGTTTGGCTCTGAAGTGAACAGCAAAGGCTGCAAGGTCATCCAGGGCTGCGGTGTCATCCAGGGCGATGGCATCGGGATCAAGACCGTGGGGGCAATCTGCGATGCGGTGCTCGCAGCGGGCTTCTCGGCAGAGAACGTGGCCTTCGGAATGGGTGGCGGGCTGCTGCAAAAGATGGACAGGGACACGATGGGCTTCGCAACAAAGCTGTGTCACATCCAGTACGCAGACAGCGGGGCCGAGCGTGATGTGATGAAGTGCCCGAAGACCGACAGGAGCAAGTTCTCTTTGCCAGGGGTGCTGGGGGTGAAGCGCGTTGATGGGATTCCCACAGTGTTCCCTGCGGAGCTCGTGGAACCTGAGTCGGATCTGCTTGAAGTTGTGTACGATTGTGGGCCTGTGACAGTGCAGTGGCCGTCGTTTGATGAGCTCAGGCAGAGGGTGGCGAGCGAGTGGGGCAGCCTGCCTCCGTCACATGACCCTCTGTCTGCAGAGATTAGGCAACGGGTGAAGGATGTGACTGAGCAGATTCACAGTGCTTCAGATGCGATGTGAGAGGGCGGGGCTTGCTGCAGTGTGTAGAGTTCTTGGTGGATTAGTTAGTATAGCATGTTGGTGACAGTGGCATGGCAACGACTCCAGGAGATGTTGTGTTGTGCCTCAGCATTCCAGAGATGAGAGAGAAGCAAGAAGCCACACAGATACAAATCCCTTGCGTATGATGTAAACATGTGAAGCGTTGAACAGGAGGAGTGGGAATTGACATTGATAGTGGATGTGCAGCAGCAGTATCTGAGATGGAGTAGCGCAAACAGCGCACAGCCCCAGGATCAGGAGATGTGACATGGCCCTGAATCATGTGGTACTTTACCTGGATGACTGCTGTGCCTATGTGTACGAACCGAGCATGCAGTGGTTGGGCTAGACCTTCAAGGTGTTTAGATGGACAGTGGTGCGGTGCTGACGCCCAAGTCACCAGCGTCCATGAATGTGTCCATTGCATGATCACCTCGTGCAGATCCAGAGTGCCAGAACCACTGACGCTTGGTTGACATTTCCTCGTCCTGTTCCCGAGGTTTACACAGACTTACCTGCCTATATAGCAATGCAGTCCCCATCACCTGTGCTGCGCTAGTATCGACGAAACTTGCACATTCTCACCAACAAACGACTCTGCCGGCACCCTCACAAAAGCACCAGGCTGCTGTCAACTAGGGCTCCGCATCAGCACCAAATTCAACCAGAAAGCAGCCAAATCTTTCATGCAGCCACAGAAGTTGAAACACCTCACATTCCCCCGAGATACACAGCCCTTAATTGCCTCACAATTGCTCCCAAGGTATCCCCGAACAAAAAAAAAACTTGCACCAACGCGTCACATACATGTAAACAGACACTTCTAGACTCTCTGTGCCCCTGTGCTGCGCCTTGATCGATTCAATTTCCACACATGCTAGCTGGAAGCTTCACAACCAGGGCAGTTGTGCAAACTTTCATGCACAAACTCATCACACTGAGCACAACACAAGAATTTACAGTACCCGCACCGGTACATCGACTGGGGAACCAGGGGTGAGGGCTTCCCCCTTGCCACAGCAGAGGCCACCACCCGCTCACAGAATTGGCACTTCACATCCCCCCCTCCTTGCAAACTCCCCACGTCCACCTCATGAAAAGGCTCTATCGGAAACAAGTGATGGTAAGATCTAGCCAGATGTGCAGCAGATATCAACGTAAGCTTGCACACATGGCACTCACAAGGGATAGTCTCATTCTTCGCCCCGCAAGCTGGACACGTGTACGCGCCACCCATCACTGCGCAACCCTCCCCAACGAACGTGGCTGCCTTGGCACCTTCTGGATCCTTCGATGGGAACCCCATGCGTACAAGCTTGCTGTCTACTGAGGTGCCTTCTAGTGCCGGGGGGGCACAGGCAGCCATCACCAACTCCTTCAGGTGTTCTTCTGAATGTGCCACTCTGTAGCTTCCTGATGTGTCTGCAGCGATGCGGCTGCTGATGTACATCTCTGCTGAGAGGCCAATGATCGAGACACGCATGCTTGATTTCTGGGCGGCCTTGATCGCATCTGCAACCGAGCCAGGATCGCAAGTTGTGAGGGAAGACAGCAGCACCAGCGCCTCACGGAGGCCGTATGGTGGCACCAGTGACACAGCCTGCACCACGGTTGCTCCTCTGTTCTTGATCACACGGTACTTGAATGCTTGCTTGCTTGAGTTGCATCATAAGTTTGTAGGTGATAGATAGTATCCAGCTATTGATACCAGATGATAGATATTGTTGCTAAATTAGCTGTGTTGGTAAGAAAATCAGCTGTTTGTGTGACTTTGTAACAGCAGTACTGTCGGAGGTCCACAGCGGAAAGGTTTCTGCTTAGCCACAACGGTAAGACTGCACCTGGGTGCAGAATTCCAGCATATTTTGCAATGATACCTCTCCTCCTGTCTGCAGGGAAGCCTTCAGCGCCCGCTTGTGCACTTCAGGAGTGGGAGAGAGTTCACTTAGAGCCTCTGTGCGGCCGTGCCTCATCACCAGCACACTCATGTGTGATAAAGGATTCTGGTCGAAGAATTCCGTGATAAATCCTTGTGCCATCTGCGCCAGGGCCACTGCCCTGTTCGGGCGCATGTCTGTTGTGGAAGAGCACACAGCGGACATATCCAGCACCAGGTGCATGTACCTGCAACGTCCCAGACTGAACTGTTGGACATTTTCAGGACAGCACTTCTCAATTTAAATGCTCATGGACATTTTCAGGACATCATTTCTCAATTTAAATGCTCAAGGATTGGCGAAGAGACGGTGCCTGATCATGCCTCTCCGCACCCTTCCTGCTGCCTCCTCAACGCGTGCACTCTTGCGATGGCCTCCTACCTCCTGCCTTGCAACCAGCTTGCCATCTTTCTCCACCAGGTTTTCCCAAGATCGCTCATCAAGATACTGCCTCTCGAATGCATCGAGTCGATGCTCCCCTTCCAAGTCGTCTTCCTCCTCTTCACGATACCCACCCACCGGAGCTTCGCCGGTAACCATGGCTCTTAAAACCACAGACAGATTTGCAACACAATGGTGTTTGGTGCCAGCTGTCAAAGCGGTGCCAATCCAGACTGCATCTCTGCTGAATACCTACAGTCACGGATCCACTGACCCGATGCTGTTCAGCTATTAACACCTGCAGCTTGTATCTGCAGATACCGTGGCTATATATAATTCATCACTCACATTCGGAATGTGACGCGCTCGCTGATGCAGGAAGGGCAGTAGGTCTAAACAGCGAACTCTGCACTAAAAGTGAACTCTGTCGCCAAGCAAGATACAGCCGGAGAACATATTCGGCTGCTATCGCCAAACATTCTACACTTCACATGAATTGGCATGCGTGCGTGGTAGCATGAACACGAGTCGTCCTATTTTCGGATAGTTGAATTTGTGGACAAATCGTTTAAATTCACGAACTTTTCGGCGTGGAACGGAGAATTCGAGGGGGAAAGATTTGCAACAGCTCTGCACGGGGTTGTAGCGAACATTTCTCTATCAATGTGCGGCATGCACGCGATGTAACTTCCGCAGCCAGCACAGCGCGCGCCACTCCGCACAGGAGGAGATGATACTCGCCATATCCTGAATCCACCCCTGCAGGGTGGGGGGCCCCTGCACGGACACCTACGTCAACGCCGCTCCTTGCGCCGACGGCGAAGCAGCGAAGCTCTGTGACAAAATTACTCACATTACTGCGATGGTCTATCTTTCCCGAGACGGCCCGCCTGCGACATCATGCCCCTGAGCCACACGGTCTCCGGTCCCCTGGGTGAGCCCGTCATACCGCACCTCAACTTTCTCGCCAATCTTGCTGCTTGCACCGACACGGTGGACAAGCGAGCCTTTGTTTCCCTGCGCGAGCTGGCTGCTGTGACCTGCCACAGCAACCACGACATATTTTACATGTATGCACGCAGCTGGGGTGCATGTCCGGGTGACCGGCAAGGCTCTGCTGCCGGTCGCCACTGCTGATGCTGCAGCCGCCTGCGGCTACAGATTGCCCCTCCCCCCTCCTCCCTCCACATTACAGCTCCCATTCCGCCCTCCCACCTCCTCCGAGCGCCGCCTGCCTTCACGCAGCGCTCTCACCTCACAAAGCTCCCTCTCGCGGCTCCCATGCAGCCCCCTCAAGCACCTCAGCCTCCCGGCTCCCTCCGGCGCGCCCCTTGCACGCTCCTTAGGACTGGAAATTACAGCAGCCAAAATCCATTTAATTCGTTGATTATTCCTACTGCAAATGGTTGTAATTACAAACTAATTCAGCAACCTCATTGCTCCTAAATTAACACCAAATTATTCATTGTACATGGCACCGTCCACCCCCATTTAACACCAACTGAATTGACTGATAAATAATTAACGCCTGTTTAATCCTTTCTTTTCTGGGGATCCCTGCTGCCGGACTTCGGGATATCACGAGTGCGAACTATCGATGAGAACCATGCCTGTGCCAATCTTGAATGCACAAAACGAAGAAGACCCGCGCAGATGCGACATGCATCATATTCATAGGCACTTTCTGCCATATATACATGAGCAGAAAGCCAAAGAAAAGCACAAGAAAATTGAGGAAAAGGTAAAAAGAAAAGTTGTACTTTTTCTGTGCCAAAACCATATCCTGCCGTAATTTGTCCTACCACTGCGTCTCTTTGTAACACTCCACACATAAAGACAAAAAGATTCGGAGCTATTGCATATTGCCGAGAGTTGTGTGTGCGCACGTTGAACGTGAAAGCTATGCTGGCAGCCATTCTCCTGCCTGCTGAGAATTCGCACGCGGCTTACAATTGTAGTTTCAGGGAGACAGTGCAATTATATTGCTGTATGTAACTGTTACAAATAACTCGAAACAATTACAAATGCAGAGCTCCACTCAACGCGTTAATTTCACACCCTTTAAATGGTGTTAATTTACAGCACAAATCGGCTGTAACTGTAATTTGCAGCCCTGGACCGCTCCTGGATGAGTCTTGCCGGCCCCCTGGTTCCTCCGCCGCCCCGCACGCCCTCATCATCCTCCACCCGCCGGGTGTCCTGCTGCCACGGTGGTTCCATGCCGATAGCCATGGCCCTCGGCCGCCTGTTCTGCGCTGTTTCCCTGTTGTGCTACTAACGTAGGTATTTAGCGCTGTATCTGTGGTCTGTTCTGCCTTTGTGAGGTTCATGCTTCGTGGTTGGCGTGAAGTCGTTGCCAGTCCTGGTTTCTGCGTTGATGTTTGGTTTCAGATTATCTGTGCTGGTGCAATTATGTGCCTCAGCATCGTGCCATTGTCGATGAAAACACACAATGCAACCACTGACACAGAAAGTTGTTGATTTCTGCCACCTACAAGGATAACATCTGTCGCCTCTCCAGAAATCGGTTCGTCCCTTCACAAATACTCTCCCAAGAGTACATCGTTGAAATGTAAAACGGCACATCACAGGGATCATGGGCCACCTTTACAGCGGAATAGAAGGTATACCATACACCCCTCCCAATACGATTGTTATAATTGTGTGTCGAGGCATGTGTTTTCGTAAGACAGGAGTTGCTTCGCTTTTCATGGCTGCAAGAACACACTGGCCACGTCTGAGAGGCAAGGCAGGAGTTATAAACCGTCCAGGTAGGAATGGTAGAAAACCCACCATGCATGCTCACAGCAGAAACTTCCAAGCCGAGTTCATTCATGCAGGAGGAGCGCCCAGGCCATGGAAGACAAGTCAAGAATATATCTGGAGACGAATGCAAAAACAAGCCATGCATGCTTTACACTGGCAACGTGCATGCAGCATTCCCATGTGCCGGGAATTTTTCTACCTGAGCGTGAAGCACGCAAAGGCTGTGGCACCCGATTTGCGAGCTGTGTCCGATGTAACCACAAGACACGAATGCGAAACATTTGCACAAAATCCCTCCCTAACATGACCTGCGCATCTAGACTGACAGAATACACGGCTTCATGCCATTTTCTTGTCTTTGAATCGCAGACAGAGGGCAGAAGTTTCTTGAATCGATCAATACCCAGTCAAGTTGGCACAGTCAACAAATCAGCAGCTCCAGCAGTGCAAATGCGCTATTCGATGAACTAAAGAAGTGTTGATGTTGCAAAAATCGTCATGCTAGACAGGAACTGACACATAGAAAGGCTCTGCAGGGTTCTCGCCTCGCTGCAGGAGAACGCTCCCCTCGTTAACCTGCTGCAGGAAAGCACTGAACTTTCGGGCTACTTCGTATGGGTGCTGGCAGTCGATGATCTCAGCAAACTGCAGAGCTTCAGCTTTTTGTTTGTACAGCATCCCCGCACGATTGACAAGGTCTTTGCTGGTTTGGTGCATGTCAAACGGCGGTCTTCTGTCCTGCTCGTCCATCACAGAAGTGATGTTCTCTCTCCAGGACGAAACCTGTATGCAGACCCAGCCTCACCATTAATAACGGCAGGAGATGCATGAATGCATGGACCCGGGAGCAACACAGGTGAGCGAAGCGATGCAGCACACACCAGCCAACTTACAAGCCAATGCAGCAGCAATAGGCAAGCACTGACGTAGCAAACACAGCAAACTGCCAAGAACAAAACAAAGAAATGCAGAACGCACCATTCTCGACAAACTACTCTGCGCCAATGCAGCAGCTGAAGCTTCTGCTACTGCCTGCGTGTACTGCGCAACCAGGTCTTCGTATGCAAGGGCGCCACTGGGCGCTGCTCGCCTGACCTCATACTGACTGGCTGCCACGCGCATCGCCTCTTCGGCATCACCTCCATTCATCTCTGCATAACATCTTGGAGGTTGGCGCAAGAGGAGGGTTCCGGTAGCTTTCAGATGCGTTCTGAAACATAAGTTTAAGACTCTTTGCTGGGAGTGGCCAGTTTCATCTCTGGCACATTTATTGCACGCACCTGGGAATACAGGATCCGGATGGTCATCACCAACATCGTCAAACACCAAGTCATCCCCACCTACATCACCTGCACTGTCGTCTACAGGCCAATCTGCATCTAGAGGGGCTGGTGCTTCATCATCGGCGTGCAGGTCAGGGGGGTCTGCCTCTTCCAGGGCTGGCCCAGGCTCCAGGGTTGCAATGGTACGCTTCCTGGAACGCTTCTCTTGCGCCTTCTCACGGACAGTATCTACTTCAACATGCTGAATCCATTTCATGCGGATCTGATCTCCGTCCTGGAGATCCGGGGCAAGGAACGGCTGCCATGTTTGCTGTTTCAGGGTTGTCCTGAGTCTGAAAAAAGATATATGTCAGGCTAATCAACACACCAGCAGGACAAAAGTGTGCTGATGTCGTAGGCGCTGTGATTGGAACGCAGCGATACCGAACTGGAAGACATATTTGCAATGACACATGGCATCACATGCACAGGTCAAAACTTGCTTCCATGCATGCGTTCAGCTCAGTTGTATTCGACAGAGAATCTATTGGCAAAGAGCTTTTATTAGAAGCGATTGCATGCACATGAGAGAAGTCCACTGACGAACATTGCGGTGCAAAGGGGTACCAAGACAGAATTGTTCTTTCAAGAAGCACACTTTGGGATCTTGGGGATGCTCTCTTTGAATGGCTTGCTACCAGATGTCTTCTCGTGAGGATCAAGGGGCTCCCACACGCCCAGATCATTTTCTTTCTCCAGATCTGCCTCGTCCCAAACTTTCCCATTGGCTGGAGTTGGTTGCGCTGCATCCATGACTGCTGCTTGGTCAAAGTCAGCAGGCGACACATCATTGGCGATTTCCATCGGCCCTGCTGGTGGTGGAGAGGGCACTTCACCCCCGCCATCATCCCAACCGCCATCATCACCACACCACAACTCGCCACAGTCGTCTGGCTTTGGTGCTGTGTCATCTTCACCGACAGGAGACCCAAAACCATCCACAGGATGATCAGCAGCTGCTGCAGTCATTGAAGGCTGCTGCAGAAGAGGTTGTCCTCTGTTTACATCTGATAGCCGTGCATATGCACCGAGCCCAGCCACCGTCAGATTCCTATCAAAGACAGCCCCACTCTGCTGCAGGAGAAGTTGTGCGCCTGAAATATGGTTGTGACAACGCATCATGTTGAACGTTGGTGCGTCAGTGGGGCCCTGAGCTGCACTGGCGGTGGCTGACTGTGCTGTCTCTGAAGCAACTGCAAGAGCGAACTGGTCAATGCTGCATTGTTTCTCTGTGTTACACTGGAAAACATCCATATATCCACATACCACACCCAGTCAGTCAATGTCTTGCCCACAGTATTTTCCCAGTGGCATGCAGCGCACCTGTGTCTCCCACAGTTGGAAAATGGTCTGCCCTCAACGCCTCCTTCAGAAGAGATGGCGCAGCTTCTGCGTCTGCACTAACTTCAAAGGCATCAAGCCCCTTCACCAGACATCGAACACGTTTGATTTTCTTGCTCCAGTGGTGTCCAGCCAGGATGGAGTCTTCATCGTCAGCCTGCACAGCAGCATCATTCTATTCGCGATGTAAGACATCACGAAAGGCATCATATAAGAAGAATCATGGGTCGCATGTCACCTTCTTATCCCGCGATTTATCTTTCTTGGCCTTCCTCTTCACCTTGGCACTCTCTAAAGCAGCCATTGTCAGCTTCATCAAGTGTTCCACTTTCTTGCCATACGTGCAAGACGAATGCTGCACAACGAGAGCAGCGTCTGTGAAATCGAGACCTGCGATCCCGTCCACGTCCACATCCCATCCTAACAGGTCTTCGAGGTAGCTGGCTAACTCTCCGGCGATGTCAACGCTCCAGTTGCTTTCGAGCTGCCTGAGCGGCTGCAGCATCGCCAGCAATCTGCCCTGGGCACAGTCAGTTGTTGCCATTCCAACTGGATATATATCTAAAGATACAACGGTGTCAAGGTTGGCGTGACTCTGGTCTACATAGATGCACTGCTCCCATCGTGCAGACGTGGGTGGAGCCTGGCTAGCTTTACTGATGGAGACACTCGGAGTCACGAGGCGCTTAGTTTGTTTATGCCCATTTTGCTTCCTCGTCTTGCGAGCAAGAGAGAATCTTGCGGAGACATGTGACGACAGGTGCTTCGCATCCGTTAACAACAAGGATCCCAAGACACAGTTTGCCGCAAGCTCCCGATGCCATGAGCCTGAGTCGTCGACGCACAAGATTTCGTGTCAATTGATGTGCTTGCCGTGGGCGTCAGTAACTAGATTGGACAACTTCTAGGACAGGTCAATGGAATGAGAGTCCGCCAGGACAAGTCAAAGCACTACGAGTGCCAACGCTGACTACAGACGTCCAGATTGGTGTTCATTTCCCTTTCAATCATGGTGTCTTTCGCTGAGCAGCTGCTGAAGGGCCAGTGCGCTGATGCTGCAAAGGCGTTGAGCAGCAAGGTACGAGTCCTGAACAGCCCGGGGCACTATGGGCTACCTCACCAACGTGAATTCAGTAACGAATATAGTACGATGTAAGTGTCTACAGAATGATAAGTCGGAAGTCCTTGAAGACTTGGGTGGCCTGGCACCCAAGAATATACAGCGCATCAGCAGAGTGATGACAGAGAAGGTGTGGCATTGCTACCCTTCCTATTGATTGTGTTGTCATCCGCGTCTAACGTCTCACTAGTTTACAGGTCGGTGGAGCACTGCAGCATCTGTCGGCAGCAGACGACGGGGAACAGGATGAGAATGTTCCCGATAAAACGATAATAGCGGAGGCAGAAACTCTCATTAAAGAGGCAGCCATCGTTTTGAAAGGTTTCGTGGGGGTTTACGATGCAGACATATCTGAAGAGATAGAGCAGTTGATTCTTGACCTATGCGGGGAGGCTGTGCTCGGTTTCCCTACCAGAGAAAGCATGCAAGACACTGTAGCAAGACTAGGCCTTGAATATTTATGCTCCAGTGCTCCCAGCCGTCTGGGGGTCAGTGTGCAGCTGGTGCGTGCTTCATACTCAGCAGCAGTCTGTGTGCAACATGGCAGCGTGTACCAGCAAATCTATGATGGCGGGTTCATTCTTTCGCTAACACCTTCCATGATCAGGTGCCCCACCTCTTGTGGAAGATTCTGCATGGTGATGTCAAAGCGGCAGATGCGAAGAGGTTGAACCAAGCAGCAGCAGCTGGGGCTTTCCAGATACTAGATTTCGATCAGCCAGAGTCTACAGACACTGTGGAGATGATTCTACGCGTCTCCATGCATCCCATGATGTTGAACAATGCTGAGGGTAGGCGTTGCATTGCACGCTTCTTCGATCTTGGACCTTCCTTCGCTTGCAATCTTGTTGGAACAATGCGGAATCACATCAAAATGGGGAATCCAGCAATGCTGGATGCATGCGGTGTGTTCTGCTTAGTTTGATTTGCAATAGCATATGCTTGCAGCATTGCCCCAAGGTGCATATATACTGCAGGTGAGATTCTGTTCAAAGCGTGGCAGACCTGCAGCGAGGAGAACCGAGAGCACATCGAGAAAGATTGCATTCAAGACCTGATGAATTCCGCGATTCTTGCTCGCACCACTCAATTGCACGCCAATATAGAGCGTGTCTTGAGCTGCCTGCATGAACAGAAGAGCACCCATGATGTCCAAGAAATGCTGGACCGCCTATACAAGCCAATATTGTGGCCTGCTCTTGCTGCACCAAATGCAAATGTCCGCAGGAATGCTATCAGCGTGCTACTGAGTGCCTTTCCTATCACAGTGCGATCTGGTTCCCATTTTGTCAATGCTGTACTCAATGTTTCAGTGACACATAATGCAGTAGTGGTGTTGAGAAGCTTTCACCTTGCCACAGTATGCTGGTGTGTACAGGATGGGAGGACTGAGAAAGAGGCCCTGGAAGAAACAGTGACAATGCAGGTGACAAGGATCACAACTGCGCTACGCGACTCAGATCCAACAGTTCGCAAGCAGGTGGCTACAGGTGCTTGTGTGCTGCTGTCAAAGTGGTGGGACCTTGTCGCAGACGGTGGAGCGCAGCTCATCGGCAAATTGATGGTACTGCTGAAGATGTCAGCATTCGATTCTGAAAGCCCCAAAACACGTGTGGCTGTTCTGGAAGGACTGGCCCTCCTTGTGCAGAACCCGCAGGTGTGTCTGCAGCACTGTGAGAAGAGTTTGCGCAGCATGTGCTTGGCATCTAAACTAGTGCAAGGGCTTTGAAACTGTTCTTGCTGTAGTGACATTCGTTAGAAGCATTCTCGGCACCAGTATGCAGAATGGAACTATCAGGTTTTCGTCGTCAAAGGTAACAGCGGTGTCTGCACATCAACCAACTTGTGCAGGCCCAGTCGGCTGTTGCGATTACGCTGAAGGATCTGAATCGCTCGCTCTATGACTCGAACAAGTCTGTACGGAAAGCCATGGTAGAGTTAATACAGCAGGTTGCAAACATCAAGACCCTGAAGTGTTGGGAGATCTTTGATGCCGCAGAACTTGTCTCCATCATGGGGTCAGACAGCAAGGAGGTTTCAGAAATCATTCACAATATGCTCTTCACCCAGTTTGTCGAAGGAGACGATCTGAATCTACAGGTGACGTTTTTGACCGTGTCAATAATGGGTTGCAATAAGTGATCATACGAAGAACCTTCCCCTGTCATCAGTCTCTCCGTGCATGCAGGCCTGTTCTGGCTTGATGCAGATGCTCCGGGACAGGCCTTCTTCTGGTGTGGCATTCTGCCGTACCCTGGCAGAGAGGGCAGCAAGTGGAGAGAATGAAAACATCACAGTTGCATCAGTTTCAGCCTTCGCAGTCGAACTCGCAGACTACTTGGCGTCCTGTACCATAAGCTCTGCCCCTGCAAAGAGCAAGGCCAGGGATGGAACAGCTGACGACGTTGACAAGGAAGGTAAGGAGCACCGTGCGATTATGCCTTCTTTACATGCAAGCATGCTTTGTCCAGACCTAGGAATTTGTGTCTGGAATGCTTGTGCAAAGTAGGGGGCCTCGCGCTTGGGACAGTAGGCAAGTTTGGTGGGTGCGCGGGCTGCTGGAGAACCTGGTTGTAGTTCTGTATACGCAGGGGGGGTTCCAAGGGGGTCTGTGCATCACATTTACGGTGAAGAAAAAAGTTAAGAAAAATATATCCTGCACCTATTGTGGCACTTTGAGCCGAAATTCCGGGGACATTGGGGGGTTTTGTTAGCAAGTGGTGCAAAATGTCTCTCTCTCTCTCTCTCTCTCCCCCCCCCCCCTGGAGGACCCCATACATGCCTCTGCTAACCCCCCCTTTTGAGGATGCTTCGCACGTCCATGTGAATATGAATAAAGGAGCCCATAGACACATATTTTTTGTCAATTCAGATGGCTTGATGTGCTTTAATGCTGGTCTGAAATTCTTCAACAGTCTAGAAGCACAATCTGTGCCCTGAATAGTCACAAAAGGTTACCATGACGTATCGGACGCAGATTTTGCACCAAAAATCATTACAGAGTGAACGAGAACAGGGTGCTCTCTATCAGGGACCCCTTTTTCACCATTCTCCGCAAAGTTTCCAGCAGAGCAGATATTTTCTGTAATTTTTGCGGTCTTGTGCTGGAAATAGGAAGAATCGAGATGGATCGCTAACACGATGCACAGGCCCCCGTGGAGCCCGCCTGTGGTTACAGTTCCATCAAATGGTTCTCCAGCAGACCGTGTGCCCACCGAACGTACCTAGTGTCCGGCCCTCTTGCAAAGCTCGCTCCGATCAGTATGTATCCTAGAATTAATAGGGACTTGTTCCATTTGATCGTCATCGGCAGCTGTGCAGTAGATACTGTGAGGATTTGCAGCTGTGTTGAGTTGAGTTGTTGATGGGAGGACAATGCAGGTAACAGTGGCTCAAAGAGGCCTCGAGAAGAAGGGGGTGAATATTGCGAATGGGAAACCTTAAGTGGTTGGACAAGCATTGTTTGTGGTTTGAAGGAGCTCATCTTGCCAGTATACAGGCACTGCAGGCAGAAGATTGACCTTGTGGAAGATCCAGCAGAAAAGGCGCCTGTGAAAAAGAAGGGTGGTCGGGCTGGGAAAGCAAAGAAGCGGGTTATTGGCAAAGACGCAACTGCAGCTGAGAATCTGCTTCAAGAAACCCTCCCAGCAGAGATGCTGGTAGCACTGTTGGATAGTGCTCCCACAGCGCATGTGTGTATTTACTATTTACATGCTGTGAAGAAGCATCGCAAAAATTGAAACAGCTTATGCGAAGCCATAGTGTCCGCTAGGTTGTCAAGGAGCATTGATGGAAACACTTCAGCACTGCGAATGAGCTTACATGTTATGCTGGTTTGCAGGCTGTGCAAGAGGTGCTGTCCATAGGTAAAGCTACACCCCTGTCTCCCGCGGCGATTGCCCTTGCAGACCACTGTCTTGGCCAAATACGGCGTGGCTGCATCGAGCTACCAAACCTGCGGAAGAAGTCCGGCGGTAAGGTGCACAAAATCACCTTCTCGGAAATTCCCCGTCAGGTGTGAACTCTACAGGTCAGCACAGCTTCATAAAGAATCAAGTGCGCCATGAGGTCAAACAACCTCTCACATCCGACTCAGAGACTCTGTTCAGGGTGTCACACTTCGATTCCCATAACTATGCTGGTTAGAAGATCGTACATTTTGCGGAAATGTCTATGTGTAGCCTTGACAATGCTGAGGTTGATACGAGACGTACTGACAATGTGCCAGTCCACAGGGCATGTGTATCTGCATACAGTACCTGATTGTGTTTATTCAATCACTGTACAGGGACATCTCCCAGCTGAACCGTGCAAGCAAGCATCAATGCTCTGTGAGATGATGTATCTCCTTGTCAAGTGCTCAAGCGGGAAGATGCTCAACGTTCTATGCGATGGACTCGGTACACAGCCTGACCTACCACAAGCAGCAAGGGGGTCCAAGCGTACTCGTAAACATGCAGGCAAGAAGAATACAAAGTCACAGGCCGCAGCTGATGATACTTCATTGGATGTGCGCTTTTGCAATCTTCTGAAGTGTGCACATGTGGTGTTGAAAGCTGCTCAAGCCAATGTTGACGTGTGACTAGACTTCTGTCCGTCCAGAAATTAGATTCTCCTTCTACACTTTCTTGGAGGCTTCGTGCGCTGTCTTTGTCTGCATTCAATGCATTCCTTCGTGTAGGCTGTGTCAGCTCAGAGTCCCTCCGTGAGTGCAACGTGGCAGGGTGCTTTGAAGTGAAGCACTTGCTCATGATTCGTAGGGCTATGTGCAGACTCACGGAGCTTTGGCTCTGCTGGGGATGCTCTTCAGAAGCGGGGTGGACGTGCACAGCATCTCCACCGAAGGGCTTCCAGACCTCGTCAGCGTTCTGGGCGAAGCAACTGCACAGTGGACTGAAAAGCTGTCAGGGGGAGAGACAGGCTCAAGAAGTGTTCTGAATGACGCTCTTTTGACCTCAAACTGCTTCTGCTCCGCCTCTGCCGTTGCAGCTTCAAAGGCTGTTATAGTTCCCGCTGATGTCATTGACGCATGCCATGTGCATGTGGAAAGAGTCAGGGAATGTGTGCTGAAGAACGTGCATGAAGAATCTGAGGAGCCCATTGACGTAGACGACGTTTGTGCCGAGTTGTTTGCTTCTCTCTCTGGGGCAGATGAGCAGACTGGCAAGAAAGCAAAGCGTCCACGAAACCTCAACAGAGAGTGGCACACAACAAATCAACAGGGTACAATGCTGTACATCCTCGGAAATTGCACATTAGGCCTTGCTGGTGGCGCTCACATGGCCATAGACAGGTATCAAGAGCTGCAGGAGGCTGCTGAGTATCCAGATTCTGGTGTGACAGAAACTGATGTGGCAGAAGCAGAGGCAACAGCCATGAGAGCATGCATGGATGCATGGGCATCTGGGAAGGCCCTTGTTGAGAGGCACACTGTGTTCGTGATGGATCACATCTCAGACTCGGCCATGAAACCCATTCTTTGGTCGTGCACAGCAGAGTGCCTTCCAGCTGTCAGCTCTAGCCTGGGGGCGGTGCTTCGTGGTACGTCGTCCTCTGCATCTTTACACTTACTTCCAGTTGTGGGGAAGCGGGGGGTATTGGAATCAGACCAGCTGGCAAATCTCCTCGGTCTGCCACCAACACGCCACTGTCATGCAGGTCTCAGTGCTGCCCGCCTGCCTGGAGACTTTCCCGAACTGATGTTGTTGGTGGGGCTGCACCTTGTCATCGCACAAACAATGTGCAGCTGGGGCATCACCGGATCCAAGTTATCAGTTGGGTTGGTAGAACTGTCCAACGTTGTGTTGAATGGGTGCAGCATCCTGGTACCTGGCTCCTCAGATGCACAGGATCAGCACAAGGCGACCGATGGTGTCATCCGTTCACCGCTGCAAGGTCTGGGTACAGAGCAGCAGCAGCAATACATCCTGCAACTCCTGCATGGAACGTTTGGTATTCTGGGCCTCCTGCGGATGCAGGCAGCAAATGATGATGAAGATTCAGTCCTGGATGTCACTGTTGGCGCGGACTGGCTTTTTAGTGGCATCGCCACTTTGAAAACCAATGTGAGCTCTTCCATGAACTGCAGTGTGTGCGCACAGGTGTT
The DNA here is from genome assembly GCA_032359135.1 of Ulvella scutata. NCBI lineage: Eukaryota > Viridiplantae > Chlorophyta > Ulvophyceae > Ulvales > Ulvellaceae > Ulvella > Ulvella scutata. The sequence continues at coordinate 21,703 of JAUMHD010027892.1, forward strand.
TTTGTCTTGACATTGTCCCGTAGGCACGAACGTTCGCATACTGTTGCTTGCAGATGCAATCGAACTTCCTGCTCAGTGCCCTTGTGGTGAACTTGTCATCACACCAGGCAGTGTTCATGCAGGTCGCTTACCAAGTCAGGAGCGTGTTGCGCCAACACATGAGGGCAAACTTAGACAGAACAGAAGCTGACTCTGATGAGAATGTGCGCAGAGCGAGCATGGGGTGCAAAATTCTGTTGGCATCCCTGGGGGATGGCTGAAAATCTGCAACGTATATCCATGAACGTTTGGTGTAGAAATGAGCAGGTGCTGGCTGCACGCTAGGTCTCTATCTCGCAAGTGTATGGGAACCACGACAAAGTTCCACTTTGGAACATTCAGCTACACCGGGGTGGAGCTGTCTGCAGAGAGAATGCCGTGTAAGCAGGGTGTGTGCAAGTTGCATGGATACTGGCGCAGTACAGCAGGGTTGTAGCAATGTCGATTGCAAACGGTTGGTGTCCGGGCATCGTTGCATGTGCATGCCTGCCCTTGGATACTTTGGCCAGATAAGTAAACTTATCTGGCTTTGCAGACAGGACGAACAGTGTAAGCTAAGCATTCCATTCTGTGTGTTGCATCGATACTTGAGCAGCTCTGGAAGTGCATACGCCCAGTAGCTGTAAGGATGCTGGGCACCCAGCCAAAGAAACGCACAGAACAGATCGTTCAACCATAGTTGCAAAAGAACAGATAGTGTTGCGAAAGCCCCACACACGACAGAGCAACGTTCAATTGGGCATTCTTTACAGTGCGTGTAGCCACCATTACATGTTGTCATGTACCCCTGCAGTAATCGTCACTCAGTTTGGGAAATCTTGTAGCCAGTCCATCAACAAGTCCCCATCATCGAAAGTAAGAGGACCAGCATCAGATGACTTCTTAGCCGTGCCATTTTCCACTATGCGTGGAACCACGGGAGGTGGTACGGTGCTGTAGCTGCTGTCAACCCCTTGCTCCCCTTCACCGCCACGTATCGAGTCCTGTGCCCCCGAGTACTGCCACGGCTGCGCCCATCTTGGACCATCAGTCTCCCCGACTTCCACTGCTACTCGCACCCCTCTGCTGCAATGACTGTGGAGCACCTCGCTGAGAGGTTCATCCACAAAGGAGACACTGCCAATGGCAGACGAGATCTGCTGCTCACCCGAATCCTCCTCAAGTGCACTACTGCCGCCCTGCTGCGCCTCTGACGCAGTACTGGGCTTATCAACCAAATCAACACCCCCCAGTAGACTGAGCAGTGCGTCCAGGTCACTGTCTGTGTCCTCTGAATTCACAGCGCCATCTTCCGGCAGCCACCAGCTGTCAGAGTTGTCATGCGTACTCGCAGATGCCCCTGAGCGCACTCCCCTGCCACCAGACTGTGCGCCAGCATCCTCACCCGTCCACCACAACTTCTCATCCCCACCCTCTGGCACGAGCCTTGCGAAATCTGCCTCGTACATTCCCATGTCATCGTCCAGGTCCAGCCAGCTACTGCTACTCCCTCCACTGCCCCCGAACTGCATCTCAAAGCCCCCACTCTGCATCAGCATCGCCCTAGAGCTCTCTTCAGCCTCATACTGAGCTCGTCCACCCTGATACCTAGTCTTTGATGTTGCTCGATTGGGCTTTTGCCCCAACTCAGCTTCGTCGCGCAACGACGCGATCATCTTCTGGTACTGCTCGTCCTGCCGCTGCCCCACATCATCTACACTGTAGCTACTCAAGGCTGACTGCCAACCACGTTGTTCTGGAGACAGCACACGTCTGGATGACGTACCGTTGCTACCGCCCTCGCGCCGCCCACGACCCCCCCTGCCATCTCTACGCCGCCCCTGGCCTCCCCTGCCATCTCTTCGCCGGCTCCGGCCTCCCCTGCCATCTCTACTGCCTCCAGAATACCCCCCCTGACTCCTACCACGACTGCTATACTCTCCGTCAAACTGGTCGCGCGACCAAGCATTACGGCCTTGAGCTCTAGTGTTGCCGTTGCCGGCCCCCCACACATCATCGCCATCTTGCCCTGCCCCACCGCCACCACCATGCGCTGACTCGTTTGTGCGCCGTGGGCCCTGCCGTTGCTGATACGCCCCATCTCTGAAACCGCGTTCAAACGAGGTCTGCTGGAATCTGCCACCTGCTCTTACCTTGGGCGGCGCAGGCGGCCGCAACCTGGGGCCCGCCTGCAGATTTTGACGAGGCATGTTCTCATCAAAGGCAGTGTCCCACAAAGCTCCGGGTTCATTGCTATGTCCTCTGTTGCCCCAGCCCCTGCCCCTGTCCCCAGACCCAGACCGCTGTGCATTCCTGCCCTGCCCTCTCCCTCGCCCTCTCCCTCGCGTCCTCAGATATCCCCTACTGTTGCTGTTGGCTCCACGGCCAGAGCCATACCCATCAGAAGCGTACTGGCCCCCAGGGCCGGGCTGTCTGTCGCCTGTTCGGCCACCCCCTCTCCTCCTTTGTCGCCCAGTTGATGCCTCTCTGGGCCAGTACTCGGCACTATACTCGTCTTTGCTGTCTGTCAGCTGTGCTCCCTTGCGCACAGGAGCTGCAGCGGGGTCTGGTGCGCCGCTCGACGTGTTTGGATTGATGATGTCCCTTCCCCAAGCCTGCTCACTGTAGCTCCAGGCAGTGCACTGTCTTGCGCTCTGAGATTGCGGTTCGTGCACCGGGATGGCTCTCATCTCATGGCGCACGTCTCTGAGCATCCGACATGGGGCTATCACTGGACACCCTCTACCTGACAGCGAACCTGGCCTCATGGGCACAGTGCACAGTAGGATACCGCGGCTACAGGCAGAAAATCGGCGCCTGGAATGCTGGACCCTTTCTGACGCACGGCTGATAGTGCACTGATGGCTTGGGTTAGGTGTCAGAATTATTACCCTCCTGCAAATCAACCTTTTCCATGTTGTGGTAAAATCCAGACTGTTCATACAAATATTACTGAAGCTCCTAACGAACTGGGCATCATATAATGTGCCATATGCGCAAAGAAGAAGTGACAATTTGAAGGAAGAGACAGCGACGGCATGAAACATGTACACGGTGAGAACTATGTTTATTTGATGGAACATATGCGTGGTTGCAAGAAGCAGAATTCACTGATGTGATGGGCAGAGGGTGTTCACTCGATGGTGCCAGGCCCATATTCCAAACGCCCATTGACATGCAAACACGAACAATGAGACAACTGCACGGAACATTTGAAATTGTACCGAAGGAATGAACCACGGATTTCTTGAAAGCCTGAACGACAAGAACAGCCCCGCTTGAGAGTAATAGTCCACGGCAAAACTATTCGCTGCGGTCGTTTGTAACCCTAAGCACTGTAGTATTGTGCAGTTGAATTTTTTCTGTCATGCGGTCGCACACGCTCTGTGTCCGCATCCACGGATTGACAGTACCCTTGATTCAGTTGGACGGAGGGCATCAGACTCCACGATCAGTATACAGTGATTCAATGCCTTTCCGTTACATATGTAGCGTCCTGCGTAAGGCTGTAGTTCAGAACTTGTTCTCTGGCCTTCATTGAATTCGCAGAGGTGGTTGATACGTTTGGACCTGCGCCACAACTGCGAAAGAAACATGAACTCGACCTATGCCATGCACTCAGCACGAGACAGAGAAAATGAAACTCGCAACGTAAGGTGGAGTTTCCTTAATTTTCTGGTTGCTTATATGACTAGCATGGCCACTGACTGCTTGTGCCCAAGCATTAGTATCACGTCACCGCTTGCACTGCGGATAGCAGCTTTTGTTCTTGCACAGTATTTTGCAGTTTGCTGCTTTTTGCCATGATTCCTATGGATGGTGTGCAAGATCTGCCTCCGGCGCACAAAGAAAAGCTGCTGGAGGCCATAGAACGGATGCAAGCTAGAGACAGGTGAATAACCCCAGTATTCACTATACAGCATGATCATCAGCAATCGTACTTCTGTGACGCAAGATTCTGCATGCTCTGAGCACCTCGCTGATTCACTTTGGCTTGTTTCTCTACAGCCAGTGACAGCAAACGTGCATATGCAGCCTGACATTGTACAACAACGTAGTTGCCAAGTGCTTTGAAGAGTGTGTCTCGGAGTTCCGAAGGAGGGAGCTAGACGTCGGGGAGGAGAAGGTGTGACAACTCTCCCTCCTGCATTCAGTGTGCAACCATGATTATCTGTCTGACCATGCATGGCCCTGCAGTGCGTATCCAAGTGCGCAGAGAAGTTCATCAAGCATTCGCAACGTGTGGGAGTGAGGTTTGGTGAGCTATCATCAGAGCTGGAGCAGCAAGTGGCGCAGATGCAGCAAATGCAGCCTGGTAAGAAATGATCAGGGCTGGCTGCCCAAGGCGTGTTGATGACAATGCGCTAAATTTGATCCTGTGGCGCTCATGTGTGGGTTGCATTGAGAATTCTTGCAGTCAAGAGCCTGTGGTTCATGTTCTGTTCTAACCCGGTACACTTCAACACGACGGTATGGCAAGTGCTTACAAAACTGTTTTTGAGGGTATTACAGACAGGTTGGCATACGGTTGCATGTGCCTGAGCAGGAGGCTGGCATGATGGGGCAGTGGTTCACACGCAGGTCGTTGCATAGCAGTCAACACAGATGGGAGCGTGCAAACGCAGCCAACCCTGGAGCACTGATGTCAAAGATTGTGCATGTGATTCAGCTGGGGTTGGCCTGGTTTTGTGCAACCTCCATCGATAGTGGCGCAGTACTCAAGCACTAAGTGCGCGTAGGTCTAGGAGCATCTGTAACAAGTCAACAATGCAGAGAACATGGAACCGCACAGTAAGCTCCAAAGCAATCACGGCAACACGAAGCAAAATACAGGATAAGCTTGGAAAATTATCCCGATGCCACAAAGACAGCGCCAAGCAGCACAGGTAAACAGCACCGCCGAAAAACAGTACCAAGGATCGGGGCCGCTGGCGCCCCTCTAGGAGCGCCGCACATGATGCCCCCCAGCAGGCAGGCGGGGGCGAAACCGCAAGACCAAGAAGCCGAGGGCGCAGTAAGGGAGAAAATGGGGTGTAGAAGGGGGCGCCGAGATGGAATCTGTAGGGAGGGGGCGACAAGCGCAAGGTAGCAGAATAACATAGAGGGGCCTTTGGCGTGGGCCAGCCGGGGGATGGGGGACACAACTCGGGGGGCTTGGGGTGGGGACCAACAAAAGAGGCAGCCAGGGAGGAGGCTGCAGTCTGTGAGGCGGAGGTGGAAAAGAGGAAACAGTGGGGAGAGGGAGAGAGCTGCAACACAGATGCAACATAGCGAGAGGGGGGGGGGGCAGCCGGGGGTGGCAACACACCACAAGAGGCAGCGTCGGCTGGGGGAACAGGGAGAAGGCCTTACCTGCCAAGCAGGCATGCACCCCAGTCGCATACATCAGTGCCTCCCAGTCACAATGTTGGAAATCACGTATCAAGAAATTCCAGAGTCTGCCAAGTAGAAACATAATTGCTTGCAAAGTGGGTTCCCGCATCTCAATCGCATAAGAGTCAGGCTGTCATAGACCGGTACAGCAATATACTAGTAACTCCGCGGGAAGTGGATATTTGCAGCATAGTTGCGGTATACTGTGAGTCAGTCTGTGACCTGTGTTATACGCTACGGGCCAACTATACCGTTGTGAAGAGTCTTCCGATACCTTGTAGTACTCATCCTAGCATTAAAACAGCACAACTGAGGTCATTCAGCGTACCAATGATCAACAAATACCTTGTGAAACGATTAGCGTCGTTGTCATCTTTTGATAGTGTTTGCTGAAGAGGTGTGAAGGTGTGCAATGAGCTCCAGAGGTATGAGCTCCAGAGGTCCAGCTGTTGTAACAAATAGCGATCTGGGCGCTGGCGTGAATGCCAGAGAAGATCCATGCATTTGGGCATTTGGAGATCATATTTGCAATAGGTAGCAAATATGCTACCTATTACCGAAATGGAAAAAGATGAGTGTATTCGTTTCCCTACATTCCAAAACTGCTAAAATCACAGAACCAGCTCTTACAGTGCACAAAACAGCAGCCCTCTCTTCAGAGAGGACACCCCCGCAGCATCGTGGCCGTGCTGACTGCAAACTTGCAAATGCTGAAACGAAGATACTTCACTTTTTGCACTTGTGAATATCTGCATCGAATGGCCTGGCATTTCTCTGGCATTCATTGTAAGCTCTGGATTTTTTTCTGGATCGATGTGTATCTGTCTCAGTCTGTCTTTATGTTCACTGTCACCATGCAGGCTCGGTGTAGCTGTCTGTACCCACAGATACTGTCTGTAACCACAGATACTGTCTGTACCCACAGATACTGTCTGTACCCACAGATACAGGGCCAAGACAATTCATATCGTGGCCCACAAGGAGGGCACACAGCGAACACAAACACACCAGAGGCAGGCAGCCAGAGCAAGTTATCCCAGGCATTGTCTGGGTCAGGGTATCTCACCGAGGAAGTATAACAACTGAATAGAAAGTGATGAACACAGCGCCAGCGCCGCTCTAACGCAGCAAACCCCCCTACAGTACGAACGGTGGACACAGCAGTCATACACAGCGCACAGTTGTAGCGATGGCAGGGCCCAGGCAGCGGTAGCTCATCCCATCCCACAGAGTGGCAGTACCGCACCTCTCCAGACAGCACAGGGACAATGAGGTACACTATTGGCGCAGAACAGGGAAGCAGAGACAGGGGGAGACCATAGAGTACGGGAGGCAAGGAGGGGATTGAGGTGCGGGGGTGGGGGAGGCCCACGCGTGGAACCCCGACTGGTTACATTCTTTCACACAACTGCAAGCTGGCCACTCAAGCAACCAGAAAAGAAATAAAAATGGGGTGCCTATGCATCAGAACCAAGCTACATGTACATAACAGCAACACCGCGGTGTGATGCTGCTCGAGGACAACATGGTGTATCCATTGGATGCATGGATGTCACCAAGCGCTGGCCTCAACTGTCGGCACCGACTACCTGATGTGCAGTAAGAAACACCAGCGTAGGACCCCGTACTTTTGTTCGTCTTTGAAGACTTAGAAAGAGTCTGCAAGCTGCCTGCGCCATATGGCTCAGGTCACTAAGAGCACCAGTCGCGACAATATTACTGGTGGGACTTATCGAAACTGCGACTTGACATCGATTATATAGGATGCATAGGCGCGTACATGCTACGCAGCTTAGGCGGCAATTGGAAAACAACCCTACATGCATGGAATTCTAAAACAACCCTACAGATCTTCTGATGCAAAGGTGTCCAACGCGCAGCTGCGCTTCCATGCATACGTCTGACAGGGGAGCCTCATTGATGGCTTGATAGGTTATAATTAGAGATGCTCAGCAGGCGTCTTAAGCTTGGTGACGGTACCCTTCCATGGCGCAAGCGCAATTGCGCAGAACATGTTTACGTGCACTAGGTGTATCTGGGCTGCACGGTCCGGCACATCGTGAGATCCTGAGAGCCAAGGCAGGCAGAAACAGTTCGTCAGAGCACCCATCCAGCACCTCAGGATGCAGTGGCCCGGCCAACGGGCTTCACTGAATTGTTCATCCGGTTTGAATTACAAGGTGCTTCAGCAGACACACTGCGCCAGCACCTGCCAACGGACAACACAACGCTATGTTAACTAGTTATCCCGCACGCGTGGCCTGGGTGCGTCGAAGAGCCTCGTGGTGCCGGCTTGGTCGCGGTCAGGCCTGGAGGTTCGTGTGCTAGTGCATGCATTCGCCATCCTTACAATGACCTTCCGTCAGCTGGTGCGAGTGACTGTTAAAGCGTACATAAGAGAATTGCACATACCAGCTAAGTATCTATTGTGTAACACTCGATTGTTTCCTGTAGAAAGCGAATGCTTGCACCCAGAACATCTATATAGACAAACCCTTCACACAATTGGTACAAGTGTGACTGTTGGAGGTCACTTCGCTTTGTTCTCCACATAAATATGCGTGTGATTTTTGTACGAGTGGGCACGACGTGTCGTATACAGCCTTGGGATGGGGACACATTCGCGTCGTTGGCTCAACACGTCTCCAAGGGTATGATGTCTGCAATGATGCACATTCGCTCATGTTCTTTACTATACCCTCTCTTCAGTTGTAGAGGAAATGGTGCTCAGCTGCAGGTCTGCCATCTTCAGATCTGCAATCGCTTAAACCACGAGATCTGTTCCTGCTGGACACACAGCATGGTGTTGCCTACAACAACTTCAAGGTTTCCGATATAAGGGATGGGAGCATGATCGAGTGCCGGAACCACGCCTACATCTTCGCTGCAGAGCACAGCTCTTCATGGCAGCAGGTTGAGGATGTGAAGGCGCCAGAAGATGAGGATTTGAATCATAATAGCAATTCAATGCAAGCTTTTGTTAGGAGCATGCTGGACGTAGGAGATTCTTTTGCAATGTGCGTGAAGCTATCTTTTGCCACAGAATGCATGACAAGGCGTGGATGTTTACATTGAGTTGCTGTACAGACAATCTCTACTATGGGCGCTCACACTGGCGCTTCTGACCTGGATAACCCTGGCCTTATATGCATACAATCAGCTTCCAAAGATCTACACCCGGACACCGGCATACAACAGCTTATTCCTAATCTTGGAATCTTGCTGTGTCCTGCTTTGCATCACCGAAGTCCTGCTTCGAATATGGTCTCGATTTTCATACAGACAGCTGCTCACAGAGTCTTGGCTGTGGGTCTGTGGCATCTCCGTTCTGCCGCTAGTGTTGTATGTGGTGAGAATCATGCCTGCTTCTGGCATGTTCACATCCGCTCCAGGCTGTCTCTTTACTCACATCCATGGTATTCATTCAGGCCTCTGGACAGACTGTCGTCATATTTGAAGTCAATGCAATACGGTTGCTGTTCATGAGCCGCTTGTTGTTTGCCACGCCTTACACCCGAGGCGGAATGCAAGCATGTCAGCAGGTCAGGTGCTAGCAGCCATGGATGCTCTCGTGGACATCATGCCTGCTTGACTCCATGCAACGCTTTGCAGTGACCATGGCTCGTTTGCAGACTGTGATGCAGAGCGCCAGGCTGCTGTACATGCTGTTGTTCTTCGCAACCCTGGCACTCCTCATCAACGCATCGGTGCTGTACTACCTAGAGCGAGGCACTTACTCCCAAGATGCGCAGGTTAGCATCTGAATCTGCATTCAAGTATGTGCTGTTCAGTGCCTAGTTGCTCATAATGCTTGGGTTCCTTCATCCGGAGAGGCAATTACAAGTCTCGCACCATGTCATGTACTCCTGCAGACTCATAACTGCAATAATACGAGGACTTATGTGCAGACATGGGTGAGGTATCACGGCTACGAATGCACGCTGGTGCGTAATTTCCCCGATGAACGCACCCTGGAAGAATACCATAGTGGTGTCCGACAGCTGCCAACTGCAAGAGCAGCCGCCCCTGCTTGCAAATGGGTAGGTGCAGTGAATGAAACTGCTGCTGAGTTTGTTTGTCCGGCATCTGTAAAAGTGGTGCGTACCCCCCTGCCTGGTGGTTTCTCTGTCACACTGCATGGATACCTCACCCTTGTGAAGCACTTGTCTGACCTTGGTGAATGGAGCATGCAGAACGACACATGCAAGAAGATTGCAGAACTTTCGCAAGTGACCAGCATTCCAGAGGCCATGTGGATGACGGTCGCAACGCTTACCACAACTGGACTTGGTGATGTGGTACCTTCCAGCCCACTTGGCCAGATCTTCAATTCGGCTGTGATATATGTTGCAGTGACAGTATTGGCTTTACCTATGACGGTGATTAGCAGCAAGTTTGAGGGCAATTATAGACGTTTCAAGGCCTCATAGACAATGGGCTGCATATAATGTGCACTTGGTGAGTTGGCAGTTTGTGGTCCTCCCGACGTTACAAAGCACAGCAGGTGACAGAAGTTGGCTATAATGAGATACGACAGTTGCAGAACTTCAGCAATTAGGCACAAGAAGGACGCATCGTCGTACTAAAAATCAATTGTCCATTTTTAGGTGACCCTGGTTCCACAAGACGAGGATGGGCAGAAATTTCCAGGTTCCTGAAGGTTCTGCTAGCCTACTACAACTTGCAGTCCAGTTCCACTGTGGGGCTATTCTGCTGTGAACATCATGTTAAACTCCCGCTGTCACGACAACCTTTGCCATGCATGGTCACAGATTGATTCGTGTTCTGTATTGTGCTAATCAGTTCCCATCTTGCTCTTCTGCTGGCAAGCACTTATTTTATCACTTGTGTGGTAGCTGTCGTTCCATTCCTTAATACGGACTTCATTTATGTAAAACTAGAGATCACAACATCTTCAATGCATCCTTTCTAATCACAGACCAGCCTGAAGTGTTGCCTAGAGCATCTGTTGTTGCCAGTATACCTGACAAGGGCAGTGGCGTGCACATGACTAAGAGCATCTGTGACGAGGCAAGAACGCAAGAAGCAAGCATCACAACACAAGCATCGAAAGGCACAGAGATAGCGCAAGCACCCACAGACAATCAGCACTGGTCCGCGACACCGCCAAAAGACAGGACAAGGAGATCAGGTCCTCAGAAGTGGGCTGCAAGGGAGCGGCGGCCCCAGAGGGTGGGTGGGTGGCCAGCTATATATAGCCTGGGGCGCCATCCCGGGAGAATCAAGGTGGAGCTGGTGGCGCCGAGGTGGAAGCTGCGAGGGGACGAGGCCATGAGGGCAGCCTGGTGGCAGCTCAGGGCAGAGGGTCTTGCTGAAGGGGCGATTGTCGGGTTTGTGGTCCTGTTTCGCGGTCAGATCGTGGGAGCGACTCCGGTTGGCAGGGCGG
>JAUMHD010027903.1:0-32461 GCA_032359135.1 Ulvella scutata
GTGGATGTTTTGTGTTAGTTGATTTTGGCTATTTGGGTTCATGCCTATTTACTACCTTTCCGGTTTGTAAAAGACGGGATGTCAGATGTTTCATGCGGATGTCAGATGTTTCATGCAACCCGCCTTCAAGCCGGCACGTGCACGTTATGTTTGGGGTCGCAACGTTGCGTTACCTACGCCTTGTTCAGGAGACCCAAAAAGTGTATTCCTGGCCTAGGCACATCCCAGGTAGTGCTGCATACTCATGGTAAACTTCGACTGCAACATGCGTCGCTGCGTCGCGGGAATGCCCCTCTGCGGCGTCTGGCATCAATGCAGGTCTACCTGCATGTAGGGCCGCATTGACCTAGGTCATGACAGCTGTTGGTGGTGCCCATGCATTGGTACATATACGTAACACGGTAGTGATCAGGCGGGTTTGGTGACTACCAATGGATGTTTTCCGACTAGCTTTTTTTCAGTTTGTTCTTGATCAATAATATTAAAAAAACTGGCACATAAAATCACGACGCAGTTCCAGAATAATGTGACTGGAAGGAGAAAATGTCTGGTCCTGTGGATGTAATCCCTGAAGAAGGAACCACTGGAACACACTGGCAGTCTCACACAGACAGCACTGCTGCCTCAGCCTGTACCAGGAACGCTAGGGCAGCAGAATCGCTGGAAGCATTCGCAGAAGCATGAAGTGCGAAATAACCTATGCATCGATGTTTTGTCAGCGATTCAAGAACACCGCGGTCGTGTGCCGCTATGCTGTCTCCATTTCAGTATATTTGACGTTCTTTTTTCAGGATCACTCGTGCATATGGGCGCGCACGTGCACGGGGCGGTGTGCGGAGAACGAGGGACTGCTAAGGTTATTGTTACTGTTGATGCCAAGTGTGGGCCATGACCTGTAGTAGTCCAGGTGGTGGGTGCGAACGTTACTGACACAACTGTGAGCAACTCGCACATGAGGGTTCAGCGCGAAATCTGCGATCGTTTTTCGAAACATGTATGGGCCAGGCTGGCATGTACCGGTTACAGGTCAACCCCTTCAATCGGAAATTATGTCTGAAACGTGCCACAATTGGTCGTTTCAGGGTAGATTTCAACTTTACAAATAAACAAAGTATAAATTATTCGGAGTCTATCTTCACAGTGGCAGAATGCATGCAATTCTTTAAAGGGCAAACCATGGCTTCAAGGGCAAACCACGGCAACTAACCACCAGAGACCGACTCAGAAGCTAGAGGTGGCTCTGGCCGGACTGGGATTCGAACTCGGGACCTCGCATAAAAGCACTTCACCGCTCGCAGGCTGGCCCGTGACGCGGCTGAGTTGAAGGTTAATCCCAAGACCATAGGGCCTGTAGAGTCGACAGATACTTTTCCGGTACCAAACGGGCTTGTGGAAGAGCTCTCATCACTTTTGGAACAGTCAATTGGTCTTGGGATTGGTCTTGGGGATCGGCCTTAACACTCAGTCGCTGGACCGCTAGTGTCTAAGTGCTTCCATGGGAGGCCCCGAGGTCGAATCCAAGTCCGGTCATAGCAACCTCCCGTCTTTTCTTCAAGCTTCTGCGCCGGGTGCGTAAAGGGTCTCTGGTGGTTTCCCCTCAAACGAATTGCATGCATTCCGCCACTGTGCCGAAGCTCAAGATGAGTAGGGCACAGTCCCCGAATAAAATATTTATGTACCATGCTGAGGGAGTTCTTGCCAACGTTTTGATTGGAAAGCTGTCTTGCAGCAGGAAAACCCGCTGAGCTTGCTTGTTTCCATGGGTGAATTCGTTGCCTTCGCCGCTTGTCGCACTCATGTCACCAAGTCCCTGGACGGGGGAGTGGGTGTGCAGTAGGGGGTACAGGGGCCTATATGGGAGCAGTCCCAGGGGGGGGGTGCTGTGTTTGCCGAATTCCCTGGACACCCTGGGGGGGGGCTCTGTTTGCTGTGTATTGGAGTCAAAACTGATGCGACATGCAAGAAGTGCTTGTGTTGCTGTTTGTTCACTATCTCATCTCCTTTTGCCAGTCATATCGGTGCAAGTATTTCCACTTGCCAAGCCATGACACGCCCCTCAACAGGACAGGTTGAAATGCAAGCTCCTGCTACAAGCGCAATGGAGTTGGCTGCTGCGCACAGCCTGGGTGCATCGTCAACATCCAATAGATGTTCTCAGAGTGACCATATCGTTAACTGATAGGTTAGCTCATTAAATGTGAAGCTGATCCAAAAAGGTTTTATCCCTTCTTGCGACCCTCATAACCAACATCTTCTCCACCAATATGAGCCATCACAAGCCACCAACTCGAACAAGTTGCCGCCAGGCCGACACCGCCCCCCTGACGCTGCCAGGAATTGTGGAGGGCCTTCATGTGTGCAGCGCAGTGTCCAATGTGCACTCCAAGTGCTATACCACTCACTGCAGTGGAACTTGTTGCCACCGCCGCCTATGCCCGATGCCACAGGCGAAGCTTATGTCAGAATGACAATGATGCTAGGAGCGCAGACGTTTTCGTTTCCAGTTGCTGTCTGTCGTCAACACGACGTAGCCACGTAGTCTCCTCAATGAGGGGCCCTCATCAACTCCAGTGACGGGTGCCCCGCCCCACTTACTGCCGTTGCATGTGGCCAAGGCTGTACAATAATGTGTGTACTTGCACTTGTCAGCGTGGTGACGGCCACGCAAACCCTTCTAGAGGTCAACTACGCAAACTGAATTATAATGCCATGAAGGGCAGGCAAGGTCTGGCCTGTTTGCCAGCGGCGGCCCTGCCAGAAGTCCACAAAGTGCATGGAAGCTACAGGCGTGATGAGGGCTCCCCCGTGTCCATGTAAGAGTGCCGACTGGCACCCGCACGCAGGCCTCGCTCCACCAGCATGCCCCCCTGCCTGTGCAGCTGCCCCTGAGGAGAAGTTTGAACCAGGTGCTGTTCACTGAACCACATCTCTTGCGTTATTGCGCATTGGGGGTGTCGGAGGCGCCGAAGCGACTGTGCAGCTCGCAGCAGAGCTGCACTTGAGCCAGTGACGGTGCGCTTGTCAGTGGTGTGGAGCGCGCGCTCGCTGACTGGCGCTGTTGCACAGCACTACCACATCTCATGGCTCCGGTGGTGGTGCTGCTGCTAGTGGTGGTGGCGTCTGTGAACCTGGCAACGTAGCTCATGCAAGTGATGGCTGAAGGGTGTGGGGGGCAGGAGCGATGGACAGCACGTACTTTATAATGGTGCCACATCACCCGTGTGACTCCCAGAAGAATACGAATGTGTGAGTTACGGAGGGGAGCAGATATCTTGCTTTGGAAGAGCCTGATAGAGATGGTGCACCATCTCTATCTCGCGCTGCAAAACTATGGTGGCAGCGCGGGCCAACGCGCGAGTGGGCGGTGCCACATGCATGATCAGGTGACACACCATGGACGGCCGTCCTTGTCGACGGTCATTCTTCAGTATCATTCGGAGCACATGATGCGTGAGCACAGAACGTCGCGTAAGCAATCAAACATGTATCGACGCTCTGTGACATCAGGGAACGCAGGACTAGCGATCGTGAAGTGAAACCGAATTCCTGTGCGGAATCGTACACCAGATAGTGTGCACGAGGTTGCACATCTATCTACAGGTCGCGTGCCAGAATTTACACCGTTCGCCCACAAAGCAGTTATGGACGAAGTAGTAGCCAGTGATGTCGAAGGTACAGGCACAGCCGGACTTCAAGATGACGCCAACAGCTCTTCGATCCATGAGAACAGCTGGAAACGGACCATTCAATTCCGTAGCTTCATTCGAGAAAGCTCAGTGCGCCAGATGGACCCCAGGCAGTCCTGGATGCGAATGTTGCCCTTCCAGATGGGATCATCACCTGTTACACGAGCATCTCAGTCATTTAGTGTGAGGCCAGGTGTGAAAAGAACAGATTTTGACAGGACAAATCATCTGCCAGATGTCGCTTAGCTGTACTCCACTGTTTATGCTGTCTCAACTGCACACCTTGCTCATTGAATGTTTTCTGCTGCAGTCATGCATTAACCAGTAAATGTTATAGATACTCATCGTGCTGGTTAAATTCAGGTGTCAGAAGGCCGAGCAGACGAAGGGGTCGCACTAGAGCAGGTCTTGGCAGAGTTCAGCTTTCATCCGTCGCGCGCACATTCTTCTTGACCATGCTGTCTCTGGTGACAGCACCTGTTTACATCATCGCAGCTCTCTTCGTTGTACTCACTATTGTTCGTGTTCCACCTTTACTGAGCTGTGTCCAAGGCATCTTCACCTCGAGAGTCTTCAACAGGATGGCTGGATCCCCCCTGTCCTTCATTACAGTGAAGAGCGGCACTTCCCTCATGTCACATGCCAGGAGCAGAGCAAGGAGTGCCGGAGGCAGTGTATGCAGCTCACGCACATTCGCACGCTCTTGCATGGGGTCAGCAGATGGGTCGCGCTACGGCAGGTCACTTCTGGGCCTCCACACAGACAGGACGCAGGATAGGTCTCATCTGCAAGGCGCTGGAACTCAGCGGGACGGCCCCACAGTTGGCAGGGCTGGTGATGGGGAGGGCATGCATCGCAGCACAGCTGGAGCAGCACTGGATGGGGCTGTCAGTGCAGAGTTTGAATTTCCCTACCTGGATGTGGACTCTGTCCCAACATTGATGAAGCGTGCCCTCCTTTGGAATGTGCTGTGTGCAGTTCGGGATATTATCCACTTGATATGCAGCATAACCTGTGCGCCTTTTGCTGCTCTTTCATCTTCATTCGACGTTATGTCCTGCCAATGGTCCTGCAGCAGCGAGTGCGTGGTGCTGCAGACTGCGATTGCTTGTGAGCACATGGTTGTGAGGGAACCTGCAGCTGTTCCTGTCGCTCTGTGCATGTTCCTCTGAGAACATCTCATATGATGCAGCGGTGGTGCTTAGGGTGCTGCAAAGCCCGGCAGAGGTAGCTGCACGCCACCTGTGGGAACAAGGGGGCTATTCATCCTTGACCCTGCGGAAAGCTCCCAATGGAACTGTTACCCTTGCAACCTCAGTATCCATCAGCCAGGGCGGTAGTGCCGCTCACACCCGCAGTGGCCTGGCGCCCAGCTCACAACCCCTCATCACAGCCCCAAGTGAACCCCTGCCCCTACACCGAGCAACAGGTATTGGCTGCCATGTCTTCCCATTCAATCCACACAGTCCACGCGTTCTGCGCTCCGATAGGTCTAGACATACAGCAGTAATGGATGACACATGGATGCATGCATATGTCAGATAGAGATGGCCGTATTTGTGGGAGGCGCGCCTACCGTCACCCTTCACCAGAGCCCGTACTACATCTCTGAGGAGATAAAGTGGTCTCTGAGGAGATAAAGTGGTTAAAGCAGTGCTGCCGGCAAGCATTGATCTGTACCTTATGTGTTCAGGTTCATGTTTCCCATTACAGTCAAAGTTCATGGAAGGTTCCAGAAGATCCTTCAAGAAGCTTCTGCTATCCCTGCCTCCGGATGCAGTGGTCATTATCTACCTGTACTTCATGCTGTTGGTCTATGTGTCTGTGGCTACACTACACTTCATCTACCATCCAGCTACGATGATAGCTGCAAATGGCGGGCAACGCGCCGCTGTACAAGAGGCGCTGTTTGGAGGACCCCCCTGGCGCTGGGTCTGGTGGCCAGCAGCCACCCTTTCTCAGCGCCTGCTACAGCTCCAGGATGGAGTCGCATCCCAACGGCAGCATGCATGCAAAGTCCTTCTCATCACCATGTTTCTCGTGTGTTTGGGATTTCCAACTGTGCTCATGGTGGCTGTCACTGCCACAAACCCAGCAAGCTCAACCATCACTCGCCCAGCCAAGTACATGAGACCTACAGTGTCCAACTTCTTGGTGCTTACAGCTACAGTCGCCGAGGCTGTGCAGCTATCCGCGTCCACTTTCCAGGTGAGACACCTGCTTCATGAAATCCAATGTAGTGCAGCAGTGTTGGCCACCACAAGGCAATTTAACACCCACCCCTGGAACTAGACCTGAGCAAGAGATTTTAGCTCGAGGTCCAGGCACAAGATTCCGAACAGAGCTTGCAGCAAGCATACCAGGCAGCTTGTGTGTGGTGCAGGTGTCATCACCGCAACCAGCAGACATACGTCGCATGTTTCGGGTCTTTGTTCTAGACATTGGAATCGACAAGTTTGCTGCGCAGACATGGGTTTCTGTGGCACTTGTGGCAATGTGGGCCACGTTTGTTGCATCTGGGCTCCTGGCAATGGACACTGCCATGGAAAAGGCTGCGTTCAAAACGTCCGCGAAGAAGAAAAAGGACCCTCTCTTGCTTAACCTGGCTCAGATCATCCACCAGGTACTGTGTTCCATTTCTCGAAATTGCTCTTTGATCCAGTGCAATGAGTCCCTTGCCTAAACTAGTTGCTACGCACTGTGAACGGCTGCCAGCATGTAGTCTTGGTGCGAGGCAGCCATCAGACTGCCACTGGTGATGAACTTTGGCATAAGCAGTCAGCAGGGGCAACATGAGTATGCTGTAGTGTCTGCACTGGCACAGTGGATGACCACAAGCGAGCTGGATACGGTGTGTAGTTGATGACTGGGCCCTTGTTCCTCTCAACAGTGTCGCGCCTGACAGCCGTCCTCGACTGCTCTGCGGTACCAGCTGCTGAAAGAGCGACCACTGGCATTGTATCGGTGCTGGACAGCTCTCTGGAGTATGTGCCAGGCGCTCAGAGCGCAGCGTGGGACCTCAACCAAGAGCAGTGGGTGGCATGCTTCACTGGATCGCACCTCAAGCAGCTCTCGGCCACAGTTGCTGGCCTCTTGTTCTTCGTACCCTCAGCTACAATGGCAGCTGCATACTTTGAGGATGCAGTGAGCAGCAAGCGTGATGCACGTACTGTCCCGGTGTTTCTTCACATCGATCGTGTCGTAAAGTGTTTTGCTGTGGCGGTTTCAGAGCTGTTTGGATCCAAGCCTCGTATCTACCTGCCTCTTCTGCTCTTTGCAGACCTTACTCTGCTGACCCTTAACGCACTATTCAGTCCCTGCTGCGTGCCAACCATCAACACCATCAAGAACATATCATATACGTATGCCTCCTGGACAGTATCGGTGTCTCTCTACATGACCCTACAGCCAGTGCGCCTCCCATCTCTGCCCCCGACACTGTCAGTGCAATTTCAGACCTTACAAATTTATTGATACTCACCCAGGCCACTGCACTGTTGGAACACCTGTTGGACTGAATGTGTGGTGATCGAGTGCCCCTGGATATTGTTTGGCATCTTCCAGAGCCTCTTTTGTGTGAGACAGCAAGCAGGCGTTTGCATACTGGCGTCATCATGTGCTAAGAGGCAAAAAAAACTATGATAGCAAAGGGAGCACCAGTGCATGCAGCTTAGTTTTAATCTTGCAGGACCTGGTATTTCATCGTCTGTTAGAATTCATGCTTACGTTGGCACCCTTCCCTACGTTCTCCTCCAGCAGGATGGTCAATTTGAGCTTCAAGCAATGAGTGTGCAGATGACTTACAACTTCTGGACTCATGTTGGCACTCTCTTCATTGGCCCCTTCATTGCGCTGCAGATGTTCACCTTGATTGCTGCACGCAGCTCCTCCCCCATTCAGATATTTGCTCAACAGAAGAATCCTGAATCACGTGCACCACGTCCAGAGACCAAAGCACGGAATCTTCTGGAAGCTGCTGCTTCAGCAGCTATCACATGCAACCTCAGTGGCCGTAGTCCTGGTGTTGCACAGGGCTTGCCACATTCACAAGCGCCACCGCCCTCTCAGAAGAGTAGCCTCCTGAAGAGGATCCTGTCCCCTTTGGGTATAGTCATGTCAGTTCTCAGATCACCTTTGGGCTCTCCTCTGCGCGAGAGAATTCATCTTGAAACACTCGTCTTCCTGAGCATAGATTACTGCGCTGTAGCACCAGATGTGGTTGCTGATGTAATTCTGCAGGTGTGATTGCAGAGCCTCTCCCAGAGCATCCATGTCATGAAGCTAAACTTGAACTAAAAACCCTCAGATTTCTGGTGTGAGGACATATTCTGTGTGATTGAACGGCTGCTTTGTATTGACATCTGTATTGACATCTGCATTGACATCTGCATTGACATCTGCATTGACATCTACCTTTCGGGGATCGATGTGGGGATTGAACAATCCCTTTGGTGTCTGCAGGTTGCAATGCACTGCTCCTCGGCAGTTGTAGACAGCTGTGAACGAACATCAAAGTTGGGACAGAAGCTAGTCAGGGCAGGCGTGCTGCAGCCACTGTGTGCACTGCTTGCTCTGTCAGTGCCAGCAGAAGTCTCCATCACGCCTGAGGCAGAAGCGCTCTCCAGCATGAATGGGCACAAGGGCAGAAAGGAACCGCTGCAATTCAAGCCACCACCGTTCACTGCTTCTTTGCATAAAGTGCGACTCTCCTATGGCGCACCCCAACTTCCTGAGCCAGAAACGTCCTCTTCAACAGTTTCGGAGTTGTGGCGCTTGCCACACGTCACAGATGACGGCACTTGTTAACCATGCATGTAATGGCATCCATATACAGCCTGCACAGATGTATTCTGGGACGTGGCGTTCCTTAACTTTGAAGCTTCATGCTACAGATTGCTCCTTTCAACCCCAATCGCAAGTATGCCTTCCCTCCACACCCGAACCGTATCAGTGTCTCTCAACGCCGAGAGTGCAGTGCTCGTGCTGCCATGGCGCTTGAAAAGCTTCTACAATCAGCAATGGCTGGCCCTGAAGGGCTCTGGGCTGAGCTCGCCACAGGTGCTCTGCTAAAGCACATCTAGTTTTCTAAATGCATGGTCGCATCAGGCCTATCTGCGCTCCTTGATTCCAAGAATTCACCTGTCACCTACTACAAGCCTTGAGTATTGTTGTAGGTCTTGTTGGACACTTATATCATCATCTATTCATGGAATATTTGCTCTTGATGTCAAAGCGCCAACAGATGTCAGGACATGTCCGGTGTTATGCGGTTTCCTTGTGTCTACGTTCCATCCTGTAAACTACGTATGACAGTATCATGCTTTCATCTGATGTGAGATCTTGTGGACAGGTTGGTATGCGTACAAAGTTGAAGGTTGGAGCCTTTTGATAGGCCTCAGGTGTTCCACACACTGTTTGTAGTGCATACGGCCAAGCACTGATATGCTTACAAGGACACGATCTGCAGATATTGTTCAGTATAGAGGGGGTCTAGTGCCAAACCTGATGAGTTGGTTGTTGGTGCTGTTCTCTGAGGAGCAAGGCCAGCGTGTGCGCACACTTGGGGTGCGGGGCGTGGAGTCAGCAAATGGCACACATACGCTCACTCAACAAGCACAATCTGCAGCTCCAGAACTGCGCAGTCTCGCCTCATCTTCACTGCAACCTGCATGCTTACGGGATGTTGTACAGAGTGGCTTGCAGAAGGCCAAACAGCAGGTCTCTCACAGGTATGCCAGCTGGCTGTCAGGGACTTCCCGTACCCTTGTGCGCAGTGTGTTAAGTATGTATAAGGTCATGATGGCCATCGAACCAGCGTGTGTTATCTCAGTGTGTGTCACTTGTTGCGGGAACTGCACTGTCGGCCTAAGGCCTTGATAACGCATGTGCTCCCGGGCATCTCTGTGTGTGTGGGGGGGGGGGCGTTTTGTGGGCTTCATGCTGTGAGAAGCACAAAGCTTTGGCAAGAACAAAGCTGCAATGACCCTTCAGCACATATGAACTGCTGGGTGCTGCTGAGTGTGAACAGTTTAATGCAAGACGATAGATGCCTGCAGCACTTCGTACATGCATGTTAAAAACGTTGACATAGCGCTACATGTCTCAGTGGTCAGTGACCTTGATTGTTCTTGTATGTAGTGTCAGAATGAGGTCACAGCTGGAGGATTGGGAGCAGCAGAGCACCAGCAGCCCTGCTGACCCTTGTAGTGCTCAAAACCACTATAGTGAGCCGCCTGATGCGCTGGGTGATGTTACTACGCATGCACGCTGCTCTGTATTTGACAAACCTCACCCACAGGCACCATCTATGATGTTCTCTCCGCAAACGTTCTTGCCTTCAGTGGCTGAAGAGGAAACGCATCGAGTGTGTGAGGACTGGCTGGCTGCGACTGCTTCTGGTGTTGCATCCACCAGCAGCAAGCTACCCAGAGCACTAGGCCGGGCGAGTCAGAGTCTTCAATGCAAGGCTGTCAGTGAGAGCGCTGCAGTCTTCGGCAGGGCTGCACTGAAGACGAAGAGGCGCAGACAGCGCCGAGACAGCAGCCCATACAGAAATATCATATCGATCAACGAGCCAGAACACTCCAGTGACTCGTCGTCCTCATCCTCATCATCCTTGGCTTCCAATTCCTTGTCCATTCATGCGGGGAGCAGTCAGGGATTGAATGATGCATCTCAAGCACCTGCTCCTTGCCATCGTTCGATGCACCCGCAAAGTGTTCTCCCCTTAGCTCAACACAGGACACCCCCTTGTGATCATTCATGGCAACCAGAATCATCAAGTGCCGTTGGCGCAGCAGATGTTGCAGCCCCTGGTCCATGTGGTGAAAGGCTAGTGTTTCAGCACAACCACTCCTTCAAATCAGACATAAGTTCCCAGCCCAACTCATCTCATTCTTCACACATAGAAGATATTACAGGTGGAGGGCTTTATGCAACCATATCTTGCTTGTCTTTATTGGCTGCTGCACCGCACAGCAACAAAAGTCAGTGGCTACGAGGGCTGGTACGTTCTCCGAATCGTACATGTGAAGAGTCTGCCACAACACCCCAAGCAGTCAGCATGTCACATTCATTCCCATAGTCTTCACAAGCGGAAAGGGTAATGAGATGGCAAGAAGCCAATATACAGACAGCTGTGTAGTTCTTGCTACTATGTTGCTTATGGGAAGCAGGTCATCAACTGGCAGAGCCGTGTGCAGATGAGGCTCACTGCATGTGTTTGCGTTTCAGCATGAGCTGGTGCATGTGAACTTCCTGCCGACTTGTGACTCTGACCTGTGCGTTAGTTTGAGCAATTTGTTTGTACAGGTCGTGAATGGGCTTCTGGCTGCTGCAATCTCGGCAACTGATGAGCTCCTTGGGAAGAACGCATCATATCTGCAGCCATCACCGCAAGCAGTCGCAGCGCGCACCTCACAGCCTGTGCAAGAACACAACCAAGCAAGCAGCAACAAAAGCGAGCCCCGCTGCTCACATGCAGAAGCTATGATAGCTGCTGTGCGCAGCACCTATTCCCAGGCGCATGCTCGGCAACCCCTTCCTCACCAAGTCAGAACTGTGGACCCTGACGCCACAGCGCAATATGTAGTACCTGCCTCAGAAATCCCCCCTCCAGCAAACCCAGAGCCACAAATAGCTGTTCCACAGGTGGCAGGTGACCTAGATAAACGAATGTCATTGCGTACCTGTGCAGATCCAGCTCCTAGTGATGATCAAGACACTCCTCAAGGCCCTCCCCAAGACACCGACACACCACCCCCTGATAGTAACAACACCTGCACTGCTGGGAAATTTTCTCCAGAACAGCATGCAGCTTTTCAGCAGATACCAGCACCCGCGCCAGCAATGACGTTCACAGCACACCGGCTGGGGTGCAACTCTGTAAGAAGGCCCTCCCCGACGCCTGCAGGTGTCCGACATCGCAACCAAGCTTTGCTGCCATTCAATCCTCGCCGGCCTCGCATCAGCAAGCAGCAGGTGGGCAGCAAAAGGGGCAGGCAGCCGGCACACAAAGCTCTTCCGCCTTTGAGCATGTCACCTCCAGACCTGACCGCCACGACTCAGCATTCATGGATGAATGGTGGCGTCACCTTGCAGCCCTCTGTACATCACATGCTTGCTGACAACACCACAGATTCCTCTCACAGCATGACTGAAAGTGCAGACCATCGGGTTGCAGATGGAGCAGTTGCAGAAGCATACTCCAGGTGAGCCTGCCCCTTTGGCACTAAGTATAAGCTGTTATGGCTGCTGTGTTCATCCAGTTCCACCTGTCTCAATCATTTCCTGCTCCCTAGGTAGAGCTGCAGGAATATGGGAAGAAAAGGAACGCAATGAGGCCACAGCACCAACATTCACTCCCTGTACTCGCTTTGACACCATGGATAGATTATCCTTCAACACTCAGTAATATTCTTGTGATGGCTGGTTCAGGTCTGCTGCAAGCGCTCCCTGGCTGGGGAGAGGGCCATGGATGAGCTCCACAGGTGGAACTGCCAAGGTGTCACATGGAGTGCTGTCCATCAGGCACACCAGTGCAGCTGAAGAGACAATCCATTTAGATAACTTGGCTGAGGCAGAAATCCTATTGGTATCACTTGTTGCAGAACTATTGCTTGAGGATGAAAGCACGAGCATGGATGTGCTGTGTGAGCTCCTGCGCAACCAGCGCTGGTGTCTGTCAGGGGTTGCTGGACATGCGGATACGGCAGCAAGCACTGAAAACACACAACTGCCAACTCAGTTCGGTGCGGCAACCCCAAGACAGAAAACCTGTGGTACTAGGTCAGAGGAGCTGATTTATATGCATGCATTTGCGGTTTGCACCAGTGTCTGCCCGTATGCACCTTGCTAACAAGTCATCTTGCTCGTTTGTTCCATCCTGAGGACCATCGCAATGCTGCTACACAGATTTTTCTGCTCAGCTCGTCGCAATGTCAAATATTGAGTGTGCAGCATCATGAGTGTCCGCAATACATGGCTCTGGTGTACACCTGTGTAATGTATGTACATATGCAGGAATGTTGCCTTTTCTAATTGACCAAGCAGAAAGGCACGTGTACTGGGCTTTTGACAAGGCACATGGCATGTATGAGCGAGCTGAAATGGTGCTTGCGGTGCTCATGCTGAGGTGCCTGCGACCTCTTGGAGTGCGAGAGGCTTCAAAGCTCTCCACACTGTGCCCCAACATGAAGCAGGTGCGGCACAATCTGAAATGCGTGCCACTGCCACACCGGGTTGCTGCTGCAGTGCTTGCCACCGGCACAATGGTTCACAGCAACTCTCCAGATACCTGTCTACGGCACCCTCAGTGACATCTATAACTTGTCCTCTTGGTGCATCAAACCCTCGTACAACTTCTGTGAGCAGACTGACGTGTGCGCAGTCATGGCATCAGTGTGTTGCCACAAGGTGCAGGCAAGCCAACTCTCTGTTGCATGCAGGTGACAACAACAATTACAGCAAGCTGCAGGGCTCTGCCTCATGTACTCTCACACATCTCGGTGTCAGCCAATTCCAAGCAGCTACCACAGCTCCAAACGCTGACTCTACTGCTCCTGCGTCTGAACCACCAGGCATCATCTGCTGCCACACGGGCTTCTGCAGCTGCTTGCAGCCTTGTGGACGACACTGAAGCAACAGGCAACCCATCTACCGCAGGTGTTTATAGAAATCGTCAAGCCAGCCACCGAACTAAAGGCAGCAGCTGGGGAGTCGCTTCCAAAGCTATAGCTGTAGCCTCGGTTCTCGTAGCAGCAAGGCGTAGGAAAAGATCGGCCAAGCAGAGGGACGACAGGTGGAAGGAAGGCAGCAGACTACCTGATGCATGGGCGCACGATCCTCCAAAGGACAGGTTGAACGTTTCAGTGGAGAATGGCCGTGATGTGGACTGTGCCATTGTGGTGCATGCACTATGTAGGGTTTACAAGCCAGTCCGGAAGCTTCTTATTGGTTCTGTACACAACGACACTTGGTGTGCACAATCAAGCCTCGATGTCCCAAGGTTGAACGTTTCAATATGTTCAAGTGCAGTCTCGTTGATTTGAAGCAGTTTGTTCCGGGCACTGTGAGGGGCAGCCCTGCACACACATCTCAGGCTACTGATTGTGAGGCTCGCTGCATCACATGACACTGTACCTGCTGTCAAAGTCCCTACAAGTCCATTGACTGCCAATTGACAGACACGGCTAAGGCTGTACTTACTTTTGCATGCGACCATGACGGTGCCAGGATATCGGAGTGCAGGTCTTTAGAAGGAGAGCGAGGCGCACGCGGCCAGACACTGGCACTTGCAGGCATTGTGTCCTGCTTGGAGATGGATTTATTGATGGATGAAAGCTGGCCAGTGCACTGCCTGTCACAGAATTCTGTTGCCCATGATATGGTGGAGTCAGGGTTGCTGGAGGTTCTGAAGGGGGCGCTCACTAAATTCCAGGGCAACCAACGACTACTCGCCCTCCAGGCGTGCACATTGATTGCGTATCATCCTAGTCTTCACTCTCAGTGCGTCAAGACCCCTTTTCATCTTGCTGCAAGCTGCGTAGTGGTTCCGGTGAGTGCTTTGGTGTGACTTGTCTGTGGGCTGTTGAACTCTCGTGTTCCCTCTGTAAATTCAGTCAATGCTGTGTGACCATGTGCACTATGCACAACTGTATCTACAGTGAACTACATGAAAATGTGAAAGCTGCATTGCTGCAGGCTGGTCGCTGAGGGCATGATAGAGGTGGCTCTGATGACACTAGAAAGTGCAATGCGGGAGCTAGCGCGTGGCATATCAACTGATCGGAACGTAACTGTGAGAGCATCTCTTGTACACCGTACTGCAACAATCAAGTGCAGCAGCTCCAAGGAAGTATGCTGCCTTCTCTATGCAGCCTCATGCTGCTGCACATTAGCTCCATACTTTTGGTTGCTGTGCTTGCCAAGGCATGAACTGGGTTTGCCCAAAACAAATGTTTACACCTTGTAGCTGTGCATCCTGAGCTTGTCATAACATTATAATTCAAGACTCGTTGACTTTGCACAGCAAGTTTGCTCATCGTCCTGCACAGCAGTCCCTTATCCGTCTGCACTTGCAGTGTTGGTTAGCTGTTCAGACAGAATTCAAATAAATAAATGAATAAACTATTCGGGCACTACGCCGTACTTCAGGTTTTGCTTTCACAATGAATCTCCCAATGACATAGACAGGTCCTTGCAAGCCATCTTGCAGCTGTCAATACGTGCAGGGCTCAGAAGCCCTGTCCCAAAGCAGCGGGCGTGGTGCACCCAGTGGCGCCTCGGTGGGCTTCAAGATGGATCAGAAACTTGGGGACGGACACACCATCAGGGAAAAAGCTGCTGCAGCAGCAGCGTCAGCAATGCAAGATGCCACTTCAGCCAGCATGACAGCTGCCACCACAGTTCTGGCAGTACTGGAACTCATCACTCCACTGAGCAGAGCCTGTGTGGGTACTTGGGACCAAGAGGATCAGATCCAACATGTTGGGAGCTTCATTAGCGGTGACCCCACTGACTCAGACTTTACCTCTGGTTCTGAGTCAGCAGCAGAGTTGCATGATGGTAGTAACAGTACAGACCATGCTCTAGAAACAACGCATGAAGACAAGGTCATCCCTTCAGAGACATCTGCAGATGTGCAGCTGACATTGGAGCATTCCAAACACTTCCACCAGTCACTTCCAGGGCAGCCTGTCGCTGAGATGAAGCAGTGCTTGGACAGTGACAGCATGAGCTCTCAGCATAGAGTCACGTTTCATGGATTCCGGGACAGTTTTGCTGATGAAGATTCAAGGATAGAGGGCAGTAGGAGTTCTCACGCATTCAGTCGCTCTTTTGCCAGCACAGGAGAGGCACACGGGCAGAGTGGCATGTCCAGACTCACTCGCATGCGATTGCTGCGTTGCATACTCAAGGGTACCACCATCAAGTTGCTGTGTGCACTGGCTTCCATGACTAACGTCTCTGCTCCGTATCATGCCACCATACAGCAGAGGGCAGCAGCTATGCTGAAGACTTGGTCTGTGCAAGCTCCAGATATTGCAGCGGAGCTGGTGGCAAGCCCGTACTTGATATGCAGGTGCCACTGCTGCTCACCCATCCTGTCATCGCACGTGCTGTTGAAAAGTGCCCTGAAATAAATGCCAATATAGCATGATAGTATTTGGCGTGCCATCTGGGTTGGGTGTGCTGAACAGTTTGGAGGTACACTAAAGGAGCACTGTGACAGTAGTGTCTGAATTCTGCACTACCTGCAGCTGTGACCATGGGTTTTGCTGCCAAATTACTGACTGTCTTGCCCTGACCTTCTGGATCAGACGACCTGGAGCGCATTCAGCTGGGGAAAATGTGCAGGCTACTGGGAGCCTTTCTGCCTGTCGTTTTCAGCATTCCTGGCTGCAAGATAGCCCCAGACAACACGAATCAATGGCAGCTGTATGGCCACGTGCCTGATGCTGCAACAATCACCATTGTGGAAGAGTCACTAGCCAAGCTGGGAGCGCTTGCAGCTGGCGCACACCAAGTCAACGTTGAAGGCAGCGAGCTTGTGCCTTCCTACTTTGTTCTTCTCCTCCAGGTGACTGCCTCAGGCATCTGCATGAATCTATCGTTACTACGCCTGCATGCCACCCTATACAAACAGTGCTGCTCGGTGTCCAGGTGTTCCCCAAGCAGGTTAAGTGGGAGGACATCGCTAACAGAATTCTCAACCCTCCCGTGGCACAGCACAACTCCGAGTGGCAATTGCTTGACGTGATGATGCATTGGCCCTGGGACAGGGTTATCCTTAGCCGTGCAGGCATGGGCGTGGTGCAGGTGCGCCACATGCAGCATACTTCTGCACAGGCCATGCCATTGTGCCACCGCCAGCCATCAACAAGTTACCTGTATACAATCCATGAGTCTGCCGTCATGAATTGGGTAAAGCTGTACACTTGTAGTGTTGTATCTCCGTTCCTGCTAAATCATTCTGCACAATGCAGGCACGGGCTCTAGGCACATCGTTGGCAATGGCAGTTGCACAGGGCACCGCCCCTGTGGAGATAAAGTGCAACGGCACTATCAACAGCAATCGCCTTACCAACGGATACCTCAACAATGCAGGTGTGTGTCATTCGTCAATATTCACGTCCAACAGTGCCAGCATACAGGCGCCTGCACCAGACTGTCATGAAAAAGTGCAGACATGTGGCTCTGCGTATATAGGTCAGCTATGCAAGGATGGGATATCAAGTGATTGAATTCGTTGTCGTGTAGGCAAGGAAGTGCTGGGCAGAGAGGAGGCAATCCTGCTGGGTGGATACCTGTCAGTGCCAAAGCCAAAAGATCAGGATGATCAGCAGGGCAGCCTGAAGTCTCTCAACCTGATGAACAACCCGGTGGTTGGCACCGGCATGGCTGCTCTGGCTGACTGTCTGCAAGCGAACCAGACGCTGACCTATCTTAATCTTGTACGCCCTGCGATGGCTTTCATGCTGAACCATGAACGAGCGTATACTGATATACATTAGTACTTTACTGAAACTCTGTAGGTTTCCTCACTTCATAGATCCTGGCCTGCTGGTTGAGCATTGAGTCCTGGCACACAGTGATGAATGATACACGTGCATGCTTCGCCTATGCATGGCCTATATGATTGCACGTCCTGTCACTGCATGTCCTACAGGCCGATCATGCACATAACCTTCTTGCAGCCTGGCTGCAATCATAGAAATCAGTGATTAGACATCTGCAGCAGAAGATAGCATGGAGTTCCTGAATGCATCACTGTTGCATTTTGGTACTTGCACACTCCGCCAACTGCAACAACACTGTCACCACTGCAGTCGGGGAGCAGTATAGCGGGTCCAGGAGGCTCTGCACTTGCACAAGCTCTATCACAAAACTCTACCCTGGCAAGCCTCGATCTGCTGTGGGCAGATCTCGACTTACCCTCTCTCCGGGACATCGCTAGCAGCCTGAGCTCAAACACAAGCTTAACGAGCCTCTCTCTTGGTGACCCTGTCACATTGTCGGACCATGAAGCTGCAGAAGCTTCCAGACGAATTCTGCACCATGCTGGCCCAGCACTGACTCGCTTGTCGCTTGCATACGTCCCGTTCCCATCCGTGGCCGCTGCTCAGTCATTCTGTGCTGCGCTTGAGAGAAACACAGGTGGACGTCTCCCTTCGAGTGGGGATGATTTTACTTGCACTGCATCCAGTATGTGCAGCAATCCATCTCATGTATTCTGGTTGAACTGGATGTAGTATCGCTGTCCTCAGAGGGACACTGCATTCTTGCTTGAAAGGGTGAAAGTAAGCAAGCAGCACAGAGACCAGCAAAAGGGGAGCAGTCCAGCATACTGTGGGGCACACTGCAGGTGTGTCGGAGCTCTGTCTGCCATATCTCGGATACAGGAAGGCACAGGGAGACGGAATACAGAGGAGGGAATCGCTGGCAAGCAGCGGTGATGCAAGCTCTGAGCAGGCAGCGCTTCAGGAGCATCTTCCTCAGCTCCTATCCGCTGTGCTCCAGAAGCGCATACATACTGCAGTGTCCCTGGAGGTTCCGTACATGGACCTCTGGGGCAAGAGTGAAGCCCATGCGTGTGTGCTTCAGGGTGCACTTCAAGGAGCCAGTCAGCTACAGGCTCTAGATTTATTACAGGTGTTTCTAACGAAAACACTCAATCACTGCAGTGGTATCGCAGTGGAGGTGGAAACAAAGACGAATCTGTGTGCCGAGCCTGCCATCACAGTCTATACATGCCTGCATTGTCAGAATCCCTTGATGTATTCTGTTGCAGCCAACACTGTCGCATCTCTGATGAGAGGATATTCTGTATAGTTAGACAGAAGGCTGTTGATGTTGCCTTGCACCATTGATTTCTGTGTTTGACATGTACTGATGGTCCAGCACTACATGTTACACACTTCGCAATCGAGACTGTGCCAGTGTGCAGGTAGCTCTGGACGATGCAGGCTGCAGTGAGGTTCTCTCCATCGTGAGCAGCTGCACAGCATTGAAGCGTTTCCGCGTGTCACATCCTGTTCCAGAGTACTCCTCAGTGGTAGCCTCTGGCACTCCAAGCCCTGCTCCTGTCAAGTTTTTGCAGCGCATGCAGACGCTGGAGGCGAGTGGGGTTGCCACTTGCACAGAGCACTGGGTGCGCATGTCAGAGGGGGGCTGGGTGCCCCGCCCATGGGGGGTACCGGCCAACAAAATTGCTGAATCAACTGCAGCGTATATTGCAACTGGTCAGGTGGAATTCGAAAATGAGCGCGCTGAAAAGGCGGCGCTCAGAGAAAGCATGGAAAGCTCCCACTTCAGTCAATCTGAGGCCCGCAGAGCTGTGGAGGCGCTGCAGAGCCGTGCTGCAGGCCTGCAACGAGAGGTGGATGAGGCACGGAATGCCGCTGCGCACGCTGACAAGCGCGCTGAGGAAGTATGTCCAGCCAGCTGTCCGTTGTGAGCACAAGCATTGCAGCCCTGTGTCTGATTGCATCACTTCTGCCCTGGTTGGAGATACATGCAAGGCAGCACAGAAGAAAGCAGCTGTGCAAGCAGCATGTTTATGTCACGCAACACCTTTGGTACCAGCATGTAACAGAATCTGCCGCAATCAACATGTAACAGAATCTGCCAATGGATATCTGCGTGTGCCTGACATCTGGCCTCTCAGTTCACAATCTGGTGTCCTTTTTTGTTTGTAGACAAGGCAGGATCTTCATCGGAGGCATGCCAGGGAGAAGGAAACTCTGGAGGCGCAGGCTGCCTCACTGCAGCAGCGCATGCAGAGCCTGCAGGCTGCAGTGAGCCAGCATGCTGCAGACACTGCACTGCAGGTGAGGCCCTGAAACGCTTATGCTTGCACTTACCAGCAGCTGACCTAGACTGGGGTGCTTCAATGTCCCCAAGATGCTCTTCATTGCGATGCCTGTGTGGTGATGCGATAGCCGTGAACGCCGCATTGCTTTACAACTGAACAGTACTGCACATTGGAAGGAAGTTGTGAAACACATACCAAGATGGAACAAGCTCTTGAGATCCTGTGGTCCACACGGCGACAAGCAGCGAGCGCCTTGCATGCACGTACCCTTCTGAGTCACTACCATGGTGTCGCAGGACGTGAAGAAGCTCAAGGCAGAAAATAGCACTCTTCAGGCGCATCTGCAGCAGCTTGAAAAGGAGAGTGCTTCTGCAGCCCTAGAAAATGAGCAATTGCAGGAGACTGTGGCTAAACTACAGGGCAGCTTGCAACAGCTCAAGTCAGCCGATGGCACAATGCAGCAGCTGTCTCTTCAGAAGGCTGCCTTAAAGGTACCACGCTCACTTCTATTACTTGCTGGTGCCGTTGTGATGCCACATGCACAGTCGTAGTGCCACTTGCGCAAACTTTGGCATCCCATCTGAACCCTGGTTGGGTATCGAGGCAGTGGTCAAATCATTGCGGCCAGAATAAACAAAGTATGTAGTTATCAACTGACAACAGCTGATCTAGAACATATGTTCGTAATGCTGCGTGCTGTTTTTTCACTTCGAGGCAGGGCGCTCGAGAAACATCTCATGAGAGCACAGTAGCTCATTCACGACATGTGCTCAGCTTCATATCTTCCTGTCTTGTACAAGACAACATTCAGACTAATGTTTTGCCTGCCTGTGACCAGAAAAGTCCTTTTCAACCTCATATTCGGAGTGCAGAGGCAGCTGGACAACCAAGCACAGCAGCACCGGGAGGCTCTGGACGCTGCTCTTGCTCCCCATCAACAGCTCAGGCTGCAGTTACAGGCACGAGCAAGCTGCAAAACTGTGCAATATTTTGTATTATGCTTGCTTATGCTGATGTTGTGTTGGCATCACTTCGCACAGTATGGATCTGTTGACAAATGGGGCTGCCCATTACTTCAGCTTCCATCACAGTATATTCATTGGCAAGGATGCGCCTCAAGCCCAAATCTCTGCCGCTTCAGGGTGCTGAGTCAGAGATTCAGAGCCTGCGGCAGCGACTTGAAGAGGCGGATTCTGCAGCGCTGCCTCCAGGGGCCTCCATGGGTGGTGCAGGGGCGTTGGTGATGGTCCGAAAAGTCCGGGCTCTGGAGGCACAACTTGTTGAAGCACAGCAAGAACTGGCTGCAGCAAAAGCTGCTAAAACTTTCTCTGAAACACAGCAGGCTGAATCTGTGCAAGTGGAGGCGTTGCGACTTCAGCTGGAGGAGGCAAGGCTTGCTGCTGAGGAGGCCTCCAAAGCTAACGAGGATGCGCGGGTTGAGCAGGCGCGTTACGCTGCACTCCTTGGCAAGTTTCCAAAGGAAACACATTCTTGGTATCAAGAGCACACTTGTGTGAAAGTTCAAAGGCTGCTCGCCAGTATCTTGGCATCGTCACACGACTGAATCATAATGCAGCAGCCATTGTGGGGGCGCAAGCGTGCTTCCACATGGTGCTTGTCATCACCTGCTGGAATGCAATGTTATTGGATCAAGTCTCAGATGAAGGTGTCCTACTAACCGCCAGGTAAGTGCACAGGTGTTGTACATCAAGGATCTGGAGAGCCTGCTGGCCAGGTACAAGGCGTACGGGGATATAGACAGAGTGGGCACACTGACCAGGGAGAACAAGCGGCTGGCTGCATATGAGGCAAAGTACAGGGAGCTGCTGGAGGGCTTTGACCACGAGGTCGCTCACGCTGCTGCCGCGTCAAAGGAGGAAGCTGCTGCAAATGCAGAGGCAGCTGCGGTGCAGCACATGCAGGTTTGCTCTTCTGTTGCATGTGGAAAGCTGTTCTTGTTCACAATATCCTGTTAATATCAAGACCGAGCTGCCACCTCACTCAATGGGTGCCTGTGTTGCACAGGCTTTGGAACACAACAAATGGGCTTTGTTCCAGTGGAAGCGCGCACAGCTGCTCAGTTTTATCGTCAAAAATCGTAAGGGAGGGGGATTTGAGGTGTTGTCTGGTAGCCAAAAGCACGCAGTGTGTGCAGGGCGCCATGGAGGCTGAGCGGGAGCAGGCCAAGGCAGAGTTGGAGGAGGAGAAAAGGCGAGGCAAGGAAAGGGCAGACAAGCTGCTCAAGCAGCTGGAAGAAAAGTGGACTGAAATCGCGACACTTAGGCGAGGTAGTGCTGCGCCATCGTAGTGCTGGAGGCATAGTATCCTTCACCCCGGCGCTGGGGTAAGGAGTTAGCAGGGGCTGATCCTTGTTCTGGTCACACTGGCACCTGTCTTCCTGTGCAGTGCAATCGGGGATCACAGAAGCGGCGCACGTGGAATGGCTTACACACCGTGACGTATTTTTAGGGATCTAGCTGCGGGAATGGTATTCGGCAGTTCGTACAGTATTCACTAAACATTGTTGTGGCGAAAAAAATTTGGCCTGGATTGATATGCTGCAAGACGACTCTGTACAAGTCAACTTTCAAAGGCACGAACACAAAGATCCGCAACTGGAGGGGGATCTGTCTTGAATCACCGTTGCCACTGGTTCGCATTCGCAACAACGCAGCACGAAAACTCCTGGGATCTGCTGTGGGAGAGTGAAGAACACTGGAATTCTCCAAACACCTTCAATCAGGCATTGGGCCCCCTCAGCAGACGGCTACACCCCGACCATACCAACTCACCTTGAAGGCTCCCTCTTCCAAGGCAAGGATGAAATAGTTGTCCCCTTGAAAACAGCATAGATGAAGTATAGAACAGGTCAGACTTCCGCACAAGATGAACCCACAGGGAATGCACTGGTCGGCAACCCAATCCCTGTTCATGTGATCACATCTGCACTTGCAATCCCAGGGCGCACTTGGTTTAACAGTACGGGCGCACTTGGTTTAATGTGCTCACAAGTGCAGGAAGGAACTTGTTTCTGCCGAGTTCTGTTGAACGCATCAGCACAGGGCATCTCCAGCAGATGCCTACTGCTTGATTTGTACAGGCCTTTTGGTTGCCTGATTCATCCAACTGCTGTTCCTGCCCAGTCTTGGCGTGGTGGCACATTGGCACCTCCTTCAGCATGGCTCCATGGAGCCGGCAAATTTCTGTCTGACAAAATAACTAATACAGTGTACTCTCGATTCGCCGTGCACCTATGTACCCTTGAAACAATCCGACAAGTCGTTGTGTGAGCAACCCAGTCGATTTTGAATGGGGAAGCGCGAAGAAAAAAGGCCGACGTACAGTGGAAAATACGCTGCTTTCATGAGTTGCTGTCGTGTGGGCAAGCCAGTCGGGCAAGTGTGCACATGTGCTGGTGCTGGGCGCGGACTGCAAAACACATGCTGACAGGATGACAGTCTGTTCCCGATTCGTGGCACCTTCGATACTGCCGAGTCAGTAATTCATACTGACACAAAACAGCTGGTGCCAAACCTGCAGATCTCGGAGACTGCAGTCGTGCATCTTGCCCATGTGTCTCCCCGCCAACATCACAATTCACACACTTCGAGCAGAAATCATAATTCATAGCAAGGGACGACTAGTAATATTCCAAGTCAGAGTCGCATCCGGTGATGCTAACGTTGGGTCTTTGCGCCAGGTCAACGACATCCGCAAACGCAAAGTTTAACCTTGCCGAAGATGTCTGCTGCAGTAAACGGAGAAAAGGTGGACTCGGAATGTGCAGCACAACATGAGAGTCGCATGCGCACTTTCGAACATGCACACAAGAGCGCCGCCGGAATATAGGGATTGTATACATACGCGTTCTTCTGTTTCATCCGCCCGCTTTTGACACCAGGGTCTGCACCCAGCTAAGAAAAGCTGCATGGGATTCCACAGCAGTCCTCTTTCGCGCTGTGACTCGTTTGATGGTCTGATTGAGCGCTTGCCATCTTCTCAACTCTGCCCCTTCCACTTCCTCAGAGAGCTCAGTCGCAGTCATGCCTGAGCCAACACCTGTAAACTTTAAGGCTGCGACACAACAGAAGGAGAAGAAAGATGTCCCGATCAAGACTGTGCAGCTGACGGGCTCTGTGGCCCTGAAAATCCTCCAGCACTGTACAGAGTCGGACAATGCTGGAGCTTGCGGTCAGCTGTTGGGATTAGATGTCAGCACAATTCTTGAGGTGACGGAGTGCTTCCCGTTCCTGGTGCGCAGCTTGTACTCACACTGGCGACTGTGCAAGTGTAAGACTCAGGAAGCTCCCCACCTACCCTTCAGCCCACGAGGCACGAATTGAGTATCCCTTGGAATGTATTTATGCTTTGTATCGGCTGTTTCTCTGTCTACATTACCCACTTGACATTGCTGGGTTGCAGACGCTTGCTCATAGTGCAGGCGTCAGACACATCTGAGCAGTATCAGCTCACAAAGATGCGATGTCTTCGAGACATCAACGTGGACTCGAACACTGTGGGATGGTACCAGAGTGCACCATACAAGGACTATCAGACGCTGAACCTGCTGGACACCTTCATCAGCTACGAAGAGAGTGTCAAGAAGTGTGTGTGTATCGTATGTGACAGCAAAGATTGCCACAGAGGCTCGCTTGCGCTCAAGGCACTCAGGCTTAACAAGAAATTCATGGACCTGTACAAGGTCAACACAAACGTGCGCCCTACACCTACCACCATATCACATCCAGACCAATACGAGTGTCATCAATAGTTGCAATGCACTAGCTTTAACCACACTGTATCACCTGGGATTGTTCATCACCAGATTTCATGCATGCTGGTTGAGAGTAGTGCTGGGTGCATACACGATACAATACCAGCGAGGCCCGAGTGCAGCTCACAGCAAAGCAGCTATTCGGGAGCGGGCTATCGTGGCGTGATATATTCACGGAGATTCCGATCAAGATCCACAACAGCGCTCTAGTGACAGCCCTCATGGCTGAGATCGACAGGCAGGTGATTCTAGACAGTGTGACGGCCACACGGCTTCGCCTGAGCACCATGCCGTTCCTCGAGAAGCAGCTCGATCTCATGGGGGACTGCATCGAGAACCTGTACATGGAGGTCCAGGAGATGTCCAAGTATGAGCGGGCGAGGGCACGTCAGGAGCAGCTCAAGGCCGCATGGCTTGCTCGCCGGCAGGAGGTATGCGCCCCCACATGTCTCCTGCCGCTCTCTTTTTCACTGGTACCGTACGCATCAGCAGCTCAAACAATCAGCTCCAGCAGCCTGAAGATACAAGCCAAACTGGATGGCCGGTCTTGTGCGTGTCAGGCACCAACATGTTCTGCGGGGGGCTCTCGCACGAGCAGTGCGGCCTGCAAGGTGGCCTGCGGTGTGGAGCGATAGCAAGCTGGCGTGGCTGCATGCAACAGTTGAGCATGCGCCGTGTTGCTGTGGACGCATGTGGCAGCCTTCCTCATCGCCTCATCATGGCTTGCCGTTGCAGGAGAACCTTGCAAGGAAGCAGGCCGGAGAAGAGCCTTTGCCTGAGGAGGACAACGTGCAGTTCAAGCCGATGGATCCCCCTAGCCTGGTGAACAGCTACCTGCTGCAGCAGCAGCTGGCGGCCACCTGCGAGACCTCCAACCTCGCTGCCACTGAGCTCATGCACAAGCTCAACTTGGCTGACTGCTTGAGACAGTGATAGCTTGTGCCAGCTGGTCTCTTGAGTGGTTCTGGTTTATTTGTATCCGGAAGCATGGTTTTGAGTAGCAGTTAAGGCAGGGGCCACCTAGTTTGGCGGCCCAGCACGCTCGTGAGCAACAATATCTGCAGTTGGCACGTAGTGTCTACACCACGTGGGGTACTTTTTTGTGCCGCAAGACGTACCTGGGTGCTCAGCTCTCCAGGGTGGACCTGCACCGGACATGCACATGCAACTGAGCAGAAGAGAGACCGGCACAACGACTGGTCATGCTGAATATCACACCAAAAGCAACTATGCATGTCCATAGTTGAGTTGCCATGAGCGTTTTTGTCAGGGCAGCAGTTTGTGCACGCTCAGCTGACTGGCCATGCACCAGCACTCACACCTCGACCATCACTCCTGCAACCATCCTTGTAGCTGTCACTTGCACAAGCTGCATTCTCAGGATTACAGCTGCCGCCAGGGGCCCCTGCAGGGCATGCGGCAGCGCCAGTCAGAGAGCACCACCGCAACTGGCTCAAGTACATCTCTGCTGCGAGCTGCACAGCCACGCAGGGGACACTGATCACGTCTTCCATGTGCAGCGTGGACTCTGGACAGGGGCGCCACATGCGCACAGGCAAGCCCACAACTGAGATAGGGCAGCCAGTGCCTTCAAACCTTGTTGGGCGTGCACGCATTGCATTGCAGACAGCAAGAATGTGTATATTTTCGTTCAGCATCCATCTACTGTTCTCCTGCAGCGACATTCATGAACGCTGAGGCTCACTCCAGATACTGTCTCAGCAATCCCATATGCTACCGGTCAGGTCTCCACCATGCATATGCTCACCAATAGCCACTCTAGTTGGGCATTCCTGCTAGTATTCTCTGTGGACGGGAAGAGAGTACACGCAGGATGTTCTGACCACGCAGGATGTTCTGTGTGTATCATTCGCTGTGTTTCGCACTTGCCTCACGATCTACACATCGAATCGTTCCAGGCAAATCGTGTCTGGGCAGCACGCTGAATCTGCACTAGCTGTTGGGGGATGCAAAATTA
The DNA here is from genome assembly GCA_032359135.1 of Ulvella scutata. Taxonomy (NCBI): domain Eukaryota; kingdom Viridiplantae; phylum Chlorophyta; class Ulvophyceae; order Ulvales; family Ulvellaceae; genus Ulvella; species Ulvella scutata. Next base: position 26,253 of record JAUMHD010027903.1, read on the forward strand.
CAATCTGGGTGCATGCGGAACCAAAGTGCTACAACCATAACTAAGTATATGGACCAGACAGCGCTACACCCCACCAAGGAAATCCATACTGTGGTACATTTGGAGGAGATGCCGCTGCATAACATGAACAGGTCCAGAAAATGCTGACGTGACTACGACAGGAAATAGAAGCAGAGAAAATCAGCAACCAAAACAGGCTTGTCAGGGGACATAGGGCAAAACAATCATACGTACCACCAACCCGATTAGGGCGTAAAACAGACCGAGAAATGTGAATCATTGCGGAGGGAATCTTGCCATCAGTACTCAGGCCTACCAGTGGTCACGCCATAGCATCACATCTGCCCGTTCTACCAGCACCGACGTTGACTTTGTCCATTTCCTGGGCTTGCCAAACCGTCGATAATTCCACCAGTGCTGAATCCTCTGTGGCCATGTGATATGCACATGCTTCAGGAAGTCCCCAGTCAGCCCTGGATCCCTGCATGCAGCACCTCGCATTGCACTTCAACCACAGAATGACATTATGGAGCAGTTGGCTACCCTTGTTGTTTAGCAAGAAGCGCTGCAAGTGCAGGACCGCACTCAAACGTTTGAGACAGTCGAGTTTCCCTTGGGCTGGAAGGCAGCCTTTCATTCGCAATCTGTGCTGCATTCGAAGACATTCTGTCAGCTGCAGCTGCCTCTTGCGCGACAGTCATATTCAGAACCAGGGGATTGCAGCGAGCTTGCAGCAGGAAGCCATGAACTTCGCGCTCCAAGTCCGTACTGCATATCGTTTGCACAGTTATATTGGGACACCGCTTGGTTGGCCACATTGCCACACTCTGCTATACACAGAGTAAGGAAGTGCATCTAAAGACCCTACAGTAATCCGAACACGAAAGTATGTATCACCATGATTGCATGAGTGGAATCAGATCCACTTTTATGTTGCAGCATCCGGCTGTGCACCTCACTGCAACACTAAGACTGAGTGCTGCTGTTCATTTTCTGTCTCATGTGACTGACTACTGCAGGCTGGAGGTGGGAATGCAGAGCTGAAGTTGATGCACACCCCCAATTAGAAATTGATCGCTCAACAAAGTCCTGAATTACATCATGCTCGCCAGGGCTGATGGCCTGCCACCGCCTGACAGTGAGGCTGAAGTCCTCAGGCACTGCGAGTGACAACTTGGGAGGCATGTTGGTGTGCATGAACATCAGACCACCTGCAGGGTCCTTCTGTGCCATGGTGTTGCTCACTACCTCATTCCTGCGCTCACACAATCGCTTTATCTGCTATGCTACCACGACTGCAGCTTGCATGCAGACCTGTCCCTATCGGTCAAGAAGAAACACTCGAACAAGGCAGTCGACCCATGTATCAGGCCCTCAGCACCACACACATACACACGCGCGCATTGTCGCTGTGGGAGGAGCCGCGCACCAGCAGCCCCCTAAGCCACCGAAACTGCAAGTTCTCCTCGTGATGCCCACCACGTGTGTGCGGTGGTGGATGGTGTGGAAGGGGAGGCCATGAGCCAGCAGTGCGAAAGCAAACGTCTCCTTGTCTCCTAACCCCATGAAGTTCGTGAACAAGGGAGCGAAAAGGAAGCTGTGGAGGTTGAAGTAAAGCGCAGACACCAGCGCCGGCCACACCCTGCAGCAACCATCGTCACTTGCCGGAGAGGAACGTGACAATCTAGTTTCATGAAGGGACAGTATGTATGCAATCAGCCTGAGGGTGCGGACGACGTCAAGAAGCCATTCCACAACGATGCTCTCTCAACTGCGTACTAGTGTCTCTCTGAAAGGCAGGCTGTTACGCATCTTTGGCCCTGCGGCACAAGCTCTGCTGCTGAGAACGTAGTTTGGAAGGGGACATGTTGGTACATGTAACATGCATATGCCATCAGGGTATCCACACCGTGACTTGTCAAAGAGCATCTGCCCACTGTCATACGTGTGTTGTGGCATGGCGCTGCTGTCCAAGCCAAGTACTGCAGGAGTGTCGGGCGCCCATGAGGCATCCCAGTAGTCTCTCCACAGCAGCACGCCAGTCTTCTTGAACTCAGCCGAGTGGACCAGAGAGGTAGGGTTGCTGATGGGCACATTGTCTGCATCCAGAAACAGTAGCTGCTGGAAGCTGCTGATTGCCACAACCACAGCCTTTAGGTAGAAGCCGCCCTGCACGCTTCAAGACACTGACGAACAAATCGGGGCCAGCAGTAATGCATAAAATCAATTCAAATGGTTCTACGACACGTTGCATGCAGCATGCCTCACCTTGGGATGCCAGCCTGCGGATACCGGAAGAATCTTCAGTACAGCTCTCAAGCCTGCAAGTTCATGCTGCAGTGCATCTTGCTCCCTTGGCGATGGAGCTTCGCCATCTGGTATCCAGATCTCAACTGGAAGTGTACAGCCGGTATGGCGGAGTGTCTTGAGTGCTATTAATGATGGTATGAAGTAAGGAGCAGAGCCAGACAGTATGACCACGCCTTGGCCGCTGAATGACTCCACCAGGCCTTGCTGGCCTCGCTTCGCATCAGACCCCCTTTCCAGGATGCTGCTCAAGGATTTTGAGCTAGCGAGGTTCTCAGCAGTGTTGAGAAAAGCTGCCCACTGTGTTTGGATATGCTTGATGTGCTGCGGCTGCATTCTGAAGCCTCGGGCCACAAAATCGTGCGTCTTGTTACGGGGGCCAGGTGGCAGCACGACCACATCTTTGGGCAGAAGGGTTCTTTGCAGCTCTTTCCACCATGCAATAGCAGGAGTAGTCTGCTGGGCAGTGGACACAGCGGAGGGAGTGTCAAAGCTGAGATGTGGATCCTGGAAGAAGGGTGGGGTGCCTGCACACACATGCTGTTCCAAGTGATCTCCCACACTTCAATGAACATTTCTCCTATCAGAGGCCTGATATACTAACGACTCGTGTTCAGACAAAGAGTGGGCTACTTGAACACAGCGCCGGATCACAGAGAGTGCTGAAGCTGTCGGGAACAGCAGGTGCAAGGCTGTAGGACACAATGACACTTGTGGCATGCATCATGCTCATGGGGACAGTCCAATCATGGTGCAGGCATTTGCATAGGTAAGACGCGTACCAGCAGGACAAGATGTTGAGGAGGGGATTGGAATGGCAGCGCTGGAGGGAGCAGTGGCGCAAAGTTCACGGCAGCTGCGCCTGGAAAGCACCATCCAGGTTCCCAGGGCCTGCACTGCGACATGGCCACCACAGACACAGTAGCCTCCCAGCCGTCCTGAAAGCTTGGAGTCACAGCTATGAACTTTCAGTGGCACCCTGCAGCCGCAGCGCTGTTGTGGACATCCCTTGGGGCGGGTGTGCAGGGGCGGGGTGCATGCTTGCCGCAAGTGTCTGAACACACACTACAACCACAAAACCTACTTTCTGCTTGCAGTTCTAAGGTGCAACTTTCAAAGCTCATGTGCTATATGAAGGGGTCTTGCCAGTCGTAGTCACTATCGTGCTTCGTAGAACATACGAAGAAGTCGTATTCGGCACCCAAGGCCCTCTTCATCTCAGGTTTCTTTTTCGGCCGATTTTGACCGCAACCCTGCCAATAATTTGCAACTATAATTATCACTACGATCATGTACAAAGCCCGGGGGGTCAAAAGACTACAGCACACACTTCGTCTCAGCCATCTGACGGTACATCGAATGGGTGCTCAAAACTGCACCAGAATCATAGTAATTTTATGTCACCATACAGCTAACTTGCATATGTAATACTCCATAATTGTACTCCGCATTTTGTGGTGACTACGACAACGAAAAACGGTACAGTGCATACGTATCGTAGTCGACTCAACACTACAATTCCAACAGCCTTAGCTACATGCATACACTATTCACCTTATTCAGTGTTGTCTTTTTTACTCCCTCAAGCTCTGTGTAGGGCACTTGTCAGCAAGGAGGCTGTCCATGAAGGATGCAGCACAATGCAAGTAGTGAGTAAGAGAGCAGGGCACACCCAATCAGTTGCTTTTTTCGAGTTTCCACAAACTCCACGCAGCTGGCGTTCAGCGCCGGTCCCGAGGAGTTGTGTGGACCCACTTCAATCACAATGGTAGAAGCTGCTATCAGAAACAGTGCACTGGAAGCCAGTAGCACAAACAATTTGAACAATCTTCTACCTTTCAACTGCAGCCCTCCTCTGCCAGGTGCACCAGGGAAAGATGACCGACGCGTTGGAGATCTGTCCGAAAATATACCTGCTGTACCCCGAAAGCCGACTTGATTGGATATAAGAGCTCCCAAAGCAGACGAGATACTGTTTAAGCATGCGGGAAGCCCTCCGGCAACGTCCTTGGGAGACTGGAACTGCTCACAGGCTGTGCCTGTGGTATCCGATGAGCTAACCCGAGGTCTGTACATTCTCAGGAAAGGAAGAGAAACGTACAATATGTCTGCACGCATTCATGGGGTCAAGGTTTCGGAAGCATGGGTCTGGGAATAGAACAAAGCATGCCTGGAGCAAACAAAGACAAGCGCATACCTGAATTTCTCTCAAAGTAAGAGCTTCAAGCCTCAAAGTGCCATCAACGGGATCATATGATGCCTTGAAGTGCACTCTGCTGCAGCTTTACTGAATCCTTGAGCATCAGGTAATAGGAAGGCATGTACCTGTGTGGTGCTGGTCTTGGCTGGTGCGAGACTATCAGTGCCGATACCTCCTCAGCCTGAAAAATATGCAGCCATAAAAAAACTACCAAGCTGGATACATCAGCACGCATCACGAAGCCGATGCAGGGTACAATGTGAAGGTTGCACCTTGTTGACCTGCCAACGACCTCTAGGAGGCAACAAACAAGGCTTTTGAAGGCCACTCTTGCTTTAATGATTACTTCAATGCCTCGAACAGGAAATAGCGTTTCTCAGGTAAGTTTTTGTCTCGCTTCAGCGCTGGACGACCTCGCAGCTGGGCGGTGAGTCAGCTCCCATCCTGCCTGTTTGACGACATTGAAGCAACAGTGCCAGCAAATGACGGTATCTATGAATAAAAACTTGCGAAACTGCGGCTATCAAAGCTTCGGGCTCTGTGGAATGCAGGTTTGGCTTAAAGAAACGCGGAGCAGGATGCCTGCGGATGTTGATGCTTGCGGGATATAGTAAGTTTGTTTCGTAATAGTGTGGACACGTTTCTGTGTGGGCCCAGATTCTGTTATATCATATACAGTGAAATCTGGTGTGCTGTCATCTTGCAGTTTTCCTGGAAGGAAAACATGGTTTCCTGGTCAGAAAATCGAAACGGAAAAGAGCGTACCCGAATGCATGTCAATACATGCATGTGACAAGCACAACAATGGTTGTGCGCAGGCACAAACACACTGGTACAGTATAGATAGCAAAGTATTGCTATCGATCTGCACGCAGATGGTTTCTGCCTAGGACGGGTTTAGTTGGCTACTACTTAGTAGCACTGTTTGTTAATTAACCTTTCGTCCGTAAGTATCACACAGCCAGAAGTTCAGAGTTGGATGTCGGATCTGTTAGAGAGTATGAATCCCTTAGGAACTAGGGACCGAGAGACAAGCGCAGCAGCTGGTGGAGCAGCAGCAGCGGCCGCAGCTGGGGGAGCAGCAGCAGCTGGCTGAGCAGCAACAGCTGCTGGAGCAACAACAGCAGCAACACCTGTGGGAGCAGCAGCAAGGAGCCTACAGCAGCAACAGATAACCAACCCCACTGCGCCAGCGTAGGGTCAACTCGTGCGGGCGACGGCCAACGCGCCACCGCAACAAGTGGTATGCGCTTCGCTTTACCACTTCGCTAGGACGGGATGCAAGTTAGACTGTTCGTAGACTGGTAGGTGTGGTCGCGAGCGGGGCCAACAACTGTGGGTCGCGAGCGGTTGTATCACTATATGTTTGTCGGATTCGCTTGGCGCTCTACCCAATTAGCCTGCACGTTTGCACGCCTCAGGGAAGAAAATCCAGTTCACGATAGGTCACTTACACTGAACGGCAACATACTGAAATCCAGGCGACAGTGACAGCGGGACCCTCCACTCAGACAGAGGCACCACCAATTGCAACCGGTGAAGGGATGGGTGGTGTGCCGGCTGTGCCGTTTATGCACATGCCGACACGGGAGTACAACCCATACCAGGTGACGGGCATTGGAGCAACTATGCTGCAACCTCAACCTCTGACAAGCAGCGCTCCGCCTCAGCCTTTCCAGTCCGAGTTACACAAGCTAACGCA
>JAUMHD010027914.1:0-32433 GCA_032359135.1 Ulvella scutata
TTTGTTGACCCGCGGTATCGGGCAACGCTTTGTGGAGGGCATGGATGTGCCTATGCTTGTTGATTGATTGTGTGTGTGATGGCCCTGCAAGACCATCACCTTGGTGGGCAGTTTGGTGGGGCCCTTGGATCAGATACCATTTGGCAGCTTGATCCACTTTTTGGCTGTTGTGGCAGTGTGTGGTGTGAGTGGCAGCATGTCGCTCACCACAGAAGAACACAAGAAACCCCGTGCCACTCTATTGAAGCCCATGCTGCAGTCTATTGTGACGACTATACGTCTACTCGACAACTACACTGACATGAGCTTCATTCGAGTCGTGATCAATGAGGTGAGGTTTTTGTGCTTCATGTCACAGTGTACCTTCTTGGACTTGTCCTGTGCATGGATAACCTTCAATTACTCCCTCAACCAAGAAGTTTCGTGCTGCTTCTCCTGTCCGGCTTTGGTCAGTTACTTTTTGCACTTATCTGGCTTCTCACATCTGCAACGGATGCCAGTAAGGTCTTATCAGTGTCGAAAAGATTGTGCCCATGACCCAGTTGCAAACCTATCGCCTTTCATCATCGACATGTCGGGTTCTGCACAGAGGCAGGATGGGTGCTACTGGTTTGGGGAGCCAGACCAATGTGAAGTCTACAAATGGTTGCTCGCTGCTGTTGGATTGAGTGCAGCAGGTGACTTGTTGGTCACTTTTTCCATGATGATTCTGGGTTCAGAAGCTACCAAGGCAGCAGACTGGTGAAAGAGGTGTGAAGTCTTGCATGAATCAACATGCATGCATCTGTACTCTGCAACTCCACACATAATCTCCAAACCAAATATTGGCACTTTCAGGAATTGCTGTTTGAATGACCGTTGTAATATAGCCAGTCTACAGGACATCTGAGCCTAGGTGTCATGTGGTGAAGGTTCCAACAACGGCGCTGGCACTTCTCATGAGAGGTGTTGCAATTCTAGGCGAATGTACTGTATCAGTGGCATCATCGCTCCTACATGTAGAGATGCAACCTTTATCATGCGTCGGGCGCTTGGTATTAGCACAGAACCTAGCAAGAGGCTTCATGCTGCTGAAGTGGCATAGGGTGGGCGCAAATGCATGTGTTGTGGCGGTCAATGTCACCTCTATGTGAGCCTCACGTGACCTCATATCTGCAGGGCTTTGCTGGTGCTGCACGTTTCGTCCCTCTGCTTCGAAATGGGAATCGTAGCAGTCACTTTACTGAGTCTCCTGTCCAAACTGGAGCACCCAGAAGCACAGGGAGAAGGGACCACTGCCAAAAATACCCAGATCACAGCAACAGCGGTGTCACTTGCTACCACCTTTGCCACTTTTGGTGTCACCATGTTGGGTGCTGGCGATGCCATTCAGGGTTTGAAGAAGATTCGGAAGCGTTTCAGTTCGGCAGGACAGGCGATTGCATCTCGAATGTCCGCCTCTGGGGCTCGTGTTCAATCCCGTGCATGCAGTGCCTCAGGCCACAAATCAGCATTCCAAGACGAGTAGCGAGGCTTGATTGGTGCCAGGAAGCGAGAATGGTCCGGCTTGCCAGATAGAGTATACATTCACGCAAAGTCTGTACAATAGAGCAGCAGGAAATGGCACCAAAACAGTGGAAGAGAAATCCCTGCGCACCTGGCCTGGTATGTTGGACATTGCATCTTGTGTCTTGACTTTCGGGGCATTCACTCACACTTGCAGCACGAGTTGGACAGATCAAAGTGCTCTGGATGAGCCGAAGCAGTTGACAAAGTGCTGTGAATGAGAAGCGATGCAAGATCAATGTTCTGTGATGCATGAAAGCAGATCCGCATGCGCTTGTTTGATGTCACCGATTCCTCACAAGAAGAAGCCCAGCACAGCATCGGTTTCCGCCACCACCAGCGTCCCTCCCAACCCCACCCCTGTTGATGTTCACAGCATGCCCCTCTCCGTCGCGTTGTATCCAGCTTGCGCAACTGTAACCCTCTCGGAGTCACCCCTTTACCTTGTAGCTTCAGTCTCAGCGTCCACTGCGCCGCTTCGGTGCCCCTGATGTCTAGCGTTGGGGTGGCGCTGGCTTGATATACTTGTGTGTATGTGCCATGTGACTTGTGACTCAGAACAGCACGATCTGGATATGTCGAAACAGCAGCAAATTACCAGATGTGTGACAATCAGCACAGGACCATCAATTACATCTCGTGAGCCAATCTTAGGTGCAATTGACAAAGAGCTGAAGAGCCACTAATATCATCCAGCGTAGCCTTATTAAGTTTAAGATTCAAATAGTCGTCACTGCATGCTGGTGTGCAATATACCTGCCACCCCACAGAGGGCCTGGAGCCATTGAAACGATGTGACCTTCACAACGCTTTCACCTTCTGTTGAGCATGTGTCCCACGACACCTTCACAACCGCCAGGTCACGCATGCACTCTTCGCTGCCTGAACTGTGAATCCTGCCAGCACTCGCAGCTCTCTGCAGTGTCAGCTGTGAACACTCCCGCTTTCAGCGGGGGCCTCACATCAACAGCGACAGTGCCAGCATAGCTCTATCTCCCTCTCTCTATAACAGAGAGAGCTCTCTATTAGTGGGCCAACCTGCACCTGCCCGCAAGGACACACAGCAGCCATGCATGCGCCTCGGCACGCCTGCACAAGCACACCGCCTAACTACGCACTATGCCATCGGCACACTCAGCCACCAGAACAGCTGAGATTATCAGAGGCGTTATTGTTCGCTCATTCACTAGAGCTGGCCTGTCCACAGCCTATGCACAGGTCGGCTCTGTCCGCGCTGCAAAGAACCCACTCCCACACCTATCCACACCCACTATCCCACAGTTCCACTGCACTTGCTCATTCGAGATCATCGGAACATGAAAGTCAATACAGCCACGTCGCAGAAGCCCAAAACCCTAACTCAACCCCGACCAAGTGCTTGCAGCGCGGACAGCAAACACGCTGCAGCGTTGTCGTAACCGACAAAACTAAACCCTACTCACACAGCGCCCAGCCACAACCACATAAAAAAACAAACAATCGGGCAGCGGTCGCTACATTAGTAATAACAAGTCAACTGACAACAAACAGCTAGCCCTTGCAGAGCGGCTGCGTGCGCAGCGATACAAATCAAGTTCATGAATTAACAACAAAATATGACAGGACCTGCTCGACCAGCCGCGCCCCTCAAGATGTATTTCACAGTAACGTTGGGGGCATGCTGCACCCCAAACCTCAATGTCGCAGAAGTTCAGAGCGCAAGGAGCGCCTCCCAAGCCACACGGCACCACATGGGTGCACATGCAAACCATGCGAAGCATGCATGCCCACTTTCGTTAATGCAGATCGTGCGGAGCCTGGATCATGCATTGGGCACCTGCTAGCCACCTCTTGACGGGAACTACCACCTCGAGCAAACAAAGGGGCCCAGGACACAGGGCGTCGGAAAGAATTCAATTGGGGATCTCATCTGCCTCATCCCATAAGAAGTCGCAGAAAACGGCTTCGAAGCAGGGCATTAATGAAATCTGGCCGAATATCTCAATGGGTCTGACATACTACTAACTGGATAGTTTTGGAGGTCCAGGGGGGAACAGGCAACCATATGATCCCTCACCCCTCTAGCCACGCACAGCAACACGCACACCAAACGCACATGATGCAGTTCCGTGAGCAGATGCTTCGGGCCGCTGTGCAAGGGCGGGGCCTCCACCATGCGACACTAACCAGCATGCATGCAGAGGGACAAATTCCCTCCACAGGAACGTATGGCGCAGGCTGTACGACGCACAGCTCACGGTGAGAGCCAAGCAACGGGGTTGCGCACAGGGTTCTGCGATGCCAAAACCCTGATCACAGAAAGCCCTGCAATGACTCGGCCTCTGCATAAAAAGCGCATGCAATGCATCAGCGCCATGCGTATAGGCACACTAGCACATCCCTATGACTGGGGGAAGGACAATGTGCCGAAAGTAGACCAAACGTTTCCAGGAGCGCGCTTCTGAAGCGTGATCTGGATACCGTTCCCGGGCTGGGGCCGCGACTTGCTGCCCTGCACGCGCACTGCGTGCTCTGGACGCATGATGAATACATGGCTGGGGCCCTCAGTGTTCAGTGCCATCACCACCACCATGTGCTGCTGGATCTGCACCATAAGGCTTGCGGGGTTGAAGCGCTCCAAGTGGAGAAAGATGGTTACGCTTGAGTGGTCTTGGGACCAGTGCGTGACGTTTAGGGGGACACACTCCCCCGCGGGCATGAACCTGTCGAAGCGCCCTGGGGTGAGCGCGCTTGGGGGGGGGTATAGGCTGGAGGTGGAGGGGGGGCGGAGCTGGGGGGGGGGAGTGTTGGGGGCGTGCTGGCGTTGCTCAGGGTGCTGCGCGTTGACGTTGTTCAGGGTTGCAGGGCGGGGCATAACAGAGGCTCCAGGGAGGGAGCCTCCGACGGACCCGCGGACGCCGCGATCGGATATGGTGCGGTGGTATCTGGGGGGTGATGGCCCGGCGGGGGTGGGGGTGCAGGGGAAGGGGGTGGCGGAGCCGCCACCGGAAGGGGTGCCAAGGGCGCTGGGGATCGAAGTGGCTTTAGGGGTCGTCTGCGTACCAGCGGAAGGGCGGTGGCGGTCTCCGGTAGAGGAGCCGTCGCCGGGGATGGAGAGGTGGCCGAGGGCGTCGGCGAGGGACTCCTGGGGGGAGGACCGGCGGCGGAAGGCGGATGGGGGAGGGTTAGGGTTAGGGTTCGGGGTTGAGTTGGGGGACGCCATGAGGTGGAAGTTGTCGGTGGAGCCTGAATCTGGGGACAGGGATGCAGAGATCGAGCAGCGGTCGTCGGCTGTAGGACCTGGGCACTCCATAATGGGTGCAGACGTGCCCTGGCGCATGCCTGGCACGAATCTGCACACGCACGCGCACAAATCTTGTACTGCAGTTGACGAACGACGCACAGAAACACGTGCTATTACAACGGAAACCTGATAAGGTATCCAAGACAGCCATATCATATGATATACGTGTTTTCATGGGAAAAGAAGAAATATGGGAGCGTGATGGGCACTCCCACTCCAAGATTTAGAATGCACAAGGTGTCAACGTTCAGACGAGGTGTCAAACACTAAGGGCGCGGTTACCGGCGTACCTGTGGGGCCCATTACCCGGGCTAGTGGCGTCACCGGCGGTGGGGTCCAGAGGGCGGCGGGCAGGCTCGTTCGTGAACAGGGTGCGCATCACCTCCCCGCCAGCATACGAGTGGCAAGTCATGTGGTGGAAGGGCCCTGAACCCGACAGATCGCGGCTCTCCTCCTCGTCTGGGAACTCCTGCAATACAAAATATGCATGACACACATGCAGCACATGACAGCTGCAGGCTTGAGCAGGGATTAACTGAGACAGGCACAAGGAACAAGCGCAATACCCCACACATACTGGCAAACACTAAATGACGAGACATTACTATGCGAAATACGGGAACAGCTGCCAAACGCATAGTTTCGAGGCTACGACCGAGAAACATCGAACAACTTTTTGGGTACGCTGCGCGACTGGAAGTTATGGGCAAGTGGCTGAGGAGGTACCTGTGTGAAAAAGCTGCCTGAGTACGCAGGCGGTTCAATTGGGCCGGAGAAACCAGGTGGGTTCATGATGCTCAGAGACCCCCCTGAGTGGCCGTCATCCATCGGAGCATGCATGAAACTTGTAGGGTTCGGGCCATGATCTCCCCTGTCCAGCTTGTCGAGGCCACGAGACTCACCAAAGGCCGAGTGGCGGGCCCTGCCGAGCTCAGCAGATGCCGACAAGGAATCAGGAGAGATCTGTTGCTCGGAATCATACGCGCCCGCGTACTGGATATCGCTGAGAGGAGCGGAGAGGGGGGTGCCGGCCTTGCCGGATCTTCCACCGGTGAGGGGGGCCGAGAAACCTGGGTCTCCCAGGTTCATGCTAGCATTGCCGCCCCCAGGGCCCCCCATTGGAGAGTTCTGGACGACAGGCTGGCGGTGCAGGCCGGGGATGAAGACACCGGTGCCTCCGCGCGTGGAGCCGGGGGCAGGGAGGGGCTCGGAGGATGCTTTGGAGTCGAAGGCCAGCGACCCCTGTAGGGTTCCTTGCAGAGACGCTGCTTTGAAAGCGCGCTGGGTGGGGGTGGTCGGCAGGCGGTCGGCATTACCGTCTCCGTGGGGGTCGCGTGGAGTGGTGGGGGTTGGCAGGTGGAGCCCCCGTGGGCGCTGGCCGGTCTGCCCCGCGGACACCCGCGGCGTGCGGGGGGTATGCGGGGTATGCGGGGTATGCGGGGTATGGGGGGTATGAGGGGATGGGGTGTGTGGGGAAGGTACATGGATGGTCTGGATAGGGCGGGGGTTCGGGCGGGGAGCCCCGCCACGGGGGGTCAGGCTGGGGGTGTGGAAGCTCATGTGAGGGGCTGGGGGAGGGGACAAGTCTGGCTGGAGGTTATGCGCATGCGGAGACGCCAGGCTCTGGGGGGCGAAGGGGAATCTATGGTCATCGTGAGGCGAAAGCACGTTGGGGTGGTGGGGGGTGCCAAGGCTGGGCAACGCAGGGACGCTCGGCAGCCCTGTGCCATGCACTGGAGGGGCATGAATATTTGGGAGTGGGCTAGCGTCAGGTGTGGGGTGGCGCGGGGACGCGCTCGTGGATATGCCAGAGAAGGGGGAGTGGAACGGCGATGCATGGCTAAGGGGAGAGGAGTCCTGGGCGGTGCCGTTGTGGGGGGGCATTCCTGGGAACTGGGCGCTGGTTGCAAGCGCGGACAGCATGCGCGCGTCCTGAGCTGACCGAGGGTTGCCAGACTGGATCATCTGGAGAACTACTTGACGCGTGCGCGCATCCATGTGGACCTTGTTCATTGCATTTTGCACATTCTGGTTCTCCTGCACGATGCCATCTGTTTACAGACTGTAATATCTCTAGAAAAAGTTGGAACAGACTGGGCAACAAGAACTGGTCTTAATTGAGTGGCTTGTCTGCTTGATCAGTGGTCTTCAAAAAATTGCAGTTCGCAAATCGTTCTGTCAAACACAAAGCAATCCCTGGTTTGCTGCAGCATACCAGATCCTGATGCTGCGCTTTATGTAAGAGTGTACAGTAGAGTCGCGACGACTGGCACTACATTAACTTGGCATAACTCGCACAAACACTGGTTGCACAGAACATCATGATCAAGCAAAAATCGATGTATTTGTTCATACTCGTCCTAACCCGACTGATTCGTTGGTGTACGGCTCTACTGCATTATCCTGAATGGAGACATGGAAGACGTGGAGCCCATCCATCCATGTTTGCATTTCCTACCAGATGCAGCAGGGCACTGCTAAGCAAAGAAAACTTATCCTTAGCATATTGTGATCTCATCTGATCGGAACAAGGCAGTTTGCCCACCTGTTGCGCCAATGTATTGGTTGACCACATGCACATCTAGTGTCCGGAAAGCTCTACAGTGTGTGCAGTACAGTTTGAATGCATATTCTCGACATCCTAGTTTCTTCTGTGCAAGAGAGACGGCTTGAATTATTGAAACCAGCCTGTACAAAACCAGCTTCTACCTAGGGTGAACTAGCAGTTAGGGAGGAAGTGCAGGAATAGAAGACGATGTCGTACCCGAAGACACTTGAGAAGGTTTTGGATATTCTGTACAAGCTCCTCAATGTTCTGGTATGTCAGGCCCTGATTCTGCATTTCAATCAAGGCGGAACGAGCTGCAGCCATGCTGTTGTTGCCCATCTCCTCACCCTGCCGCGTCCCAGCATGTGGAGATCGTGGAATACAGCTCCCACACATTTCTTCAGCGCAATCGCGTGTAACCTGAGAAGCCAACGGGCTTTGCATGTGGACCGAGTGGAAGTCTTCATGATTTGTGGATACCGGGGATGCGTGCACTCCATGAGGGGACGTATGAACTGAACCAACTGACGAATCCACTTGGCTCAACTTGAAAGATGCATCCTGCACCAGCATATCGCTTGAGCTCGGCTCGTGACAGTTCAATCTCGTGAAGCCGCGCCCCGTCTCCTTCCGTCACCACGTAGCACTGGCAAACGCAAGAAGAAGAACATCTAAATCGTGATGGATTGCAGCAGATGCGACTTTTGGAGAGAGGAGGAAGGGAAACACCTGCAAGCCCAACGACGATAGTGCAGTGTACATTGAATCTAGGGCCAACAAATCTGCTGCTGTGCTATCTACAGCGTCGAGCGCCGCGGAAGGAGAGGAGCCAGGCACGCTGCGCGGGGAGGTATATGATGCTGGAGGTGTGGCGCCGTGATTGGTGGACCAATCTGCCATGCTGAAGGCGCAATCCACCATAGATGCAAGATCCATCTGATCTTTCTGCACCGGAGTGTACTCACCTGCAACGACAGTGTTCACGTTCGCTCCACTGGCATATCTCGCCTGATCCTGTGTGCACTTTGAATTTCGACTTTCTCGGGGAGGCGCGAACACAAGTGGAACAGAAATGAGCAGAAAGCACGCTGCCGGGTCAGGTGTATTTGAGCACGGCAGCACACAGGCAAGGTCTTCAACGAGGTATTAATTAGGCGATCCTCCCGCACACACATCATACGAGCGGGGGCAGCAACCGTGCTTCGCAATACACATGTATGGTGTGTTGAGCATCGGCACAAAGCTGTCACGTGACGTGAAGGGAACAGCTGCGTCTCACTCGCGACCTGGGCGCTGTGCACTTTGTACGTCACGACGCGACACAGAAGCAGACGGAATGGGACAAGCCGTTCGGCGCTTATAACACAAAAAACAGCAAAGAACCTCACCATCTTGCGTTAAGCTGTCCAGACTCACGGTGGGTGCTGGATCGTGGCCAGACAACATGCGTGCCGTCCCGTCTGCCGCCATATCAAGCACGCACTTATTACAACAAGTGTCGAGGTATACCTGCACATTTTTGTACAGCCTGTGAGGAGAGTTCTCTCGTTTCTACAGGTACCAACCGACGCGAAGAAAAATCGCGCACACAAACAGGGCACGATCGGCAAGAATTGCAATTCGCAATTCCGAGCGATGTCCTAACTTTGTGGCCAAATGCTGCAAAGCTGAAGAGCTGCACTACCACGGCGACACAGAACCTGCTCCAACGTGTCGCAGTCCAAGTACGAACTGCGGTAAACACTGCAAGCTCAAGAATAGAGGAATTATAAGGAACTTGAAATAAGCATGAAGAGCTTTGCGGCGGTCACGGGATTCTTCAGTTGCGCACCGATAATAAAACTCGCCTGGAGTGCAGCCAACGCAAATCTGGGTTGCGCTTCCGGCTGCGCGTCTCGCAGGTTACAATAACAGCACACTAGCTGAGATTGCTGTACCGGACGCTCCTTATGCGAATAAAGATTAGCGCGACGCCAGCAATTCTGGCTCACTTTGCACAGGACGTGAAACCTGCGCGTCCAACATACGACTGCCAAAAGCCCACTTACAGGCACACAGGCGTAACGTAGGGCAGAGCCAACTAAGACCACCTAGTGAGCTTTGCTCATAATTCCTCTCACATAAATGAAACAATGCACCGCGGTGTACCGCGGCACGGACATGGCATTTGGCGCGGCCGCGATGGCGGCCGAAAGGCGGCAGAAAAAGGCGAAGGTTACTGCCCAACATCCCGGCATGCCAACCTACAACTCGTGCCTGTTCAAACAAAGTACACATGCAGCCACGAAAGCTAAAGTGGGTTGTAAATTGCCCTTGGATGCAAGCCCATGAGAGCTGCGTGCGTCTAATTCTTGTACGTAGTCGTTAGTACTTACTAGTCTGGCCGAAAGGCTTAGAATTCAGAACCTGTTTCTGCGCACTGGGCGTCGACCCCTAAAGCAGTGCAAGGTAGCACATAGCCAATTGTTGCTGGATTTTTGAGTATCAAGGTGCTGTGCGGTCGTTCTTAAATATCCTCGTTGGCGCACATACATGTGCGAGCAAATGCACGTGCAGGGGGGTCGCTTTTTGGCTGAAACTGCAGTTCGACACTTCTGACACCGGAGGTACAGGGAAAACACGAGACCAATGTTACTGGATTGATATACTTGAAATGTGAGATACTACAAGCCGTCGTGATTTCCCTGTACCTCCCCTGACCACTGGCGCTGCTGGTAGTCTAGCGTCTAAATCGGATCTGCTGCGCATCGTTACGTCACGTCAATGGAAACAGCCAATGCCTGGCACAGTAGCGCTCTACAGTTTCGTTTTTGTTCGAAAGTCTATATTCAATGCTTTCTCTGATGTTCGCATAAGGATCCCTTGTCTTGACATGCCAAACCGTGAAACATGCTTGATGGATCCACGCACATGGGTGACGTGCGGGAAGTGCTGTGACAGAGAAAAGTAAAAGTCCACTAAACATATTACTCATATTATCCTGAGTGTCGGTGCTTCAAGCGTGCAATTTGAGCACGTATAGGCTAAACGGCACGATATTCACCCCCTGCTCGTGCATTTGCTCGTGCCACAATTGACCCCGTCTTTCACGAAACAAGCAATATCATAATGCACACACTTTACAGACGTAGGTATATCGATAATTGTTGTATGCGAGATGTTGTTCCAGTCTTTCCATTGTGAGTTGCAGGGCGAAGGCGTCATTTGCAACAGGTCATTCGAGTGGTTCGAAAACAACACGGGAAAAAAGTTGCTTGTGCGACTATTGGCACTCTTCTGTGATGAAGAAGCATGCTTTCTGTGCAAAGAAGTTGTAACAATGGACTACCGCGCACGTACTCTGGCAGTCGTAAGAATGTTTATAGTGCCTGCAGGCGTCTGCGAAATTTCATTGTGTCTGACGGCTACGTTTTCACGTTGCACAGCTCCGCTGATCACATCAGAGCATCACAGTATCAGGCTTGTATCAGACATGACTTTCTGCTGTGCGCGCTTCCCCACGCGAGCGGCCGCGTTTTGCAATGGCGTAAACTTTGCACAGCCGGCATCGCACACATGATAAACTCGCGTCTCTGGTGCTGAAACACGGCCCTGGCAGCTTAAACGTGCGTACACCCCATCTCGTTCTTCCTGTACATGCTAGTGAATTATTACCCTTTCATTGTTTCGAAACGAATTCGAACCAGCATGGATCCGGAGGACAGCACAGCTGTGTACACTCAGACAGGCAGACTTTCGTTTCAAAACAAGGACTGTGCCAGAACAGAATCAGCCCGCCCCCCCCCTTTATCCGCCCAGCGGGTTGTTTCGCTTGGGTTTGACATCGACATACATGTATACATGTGTCTGCAGTACCGGAGTCTCCGGTCGACCGCGGTTGTATTGATCGACGTGTATAACAACCAGTTCTCATTCTAAGCAAAAGTTGTGTTAGCCTCGGCTAATTGATGCCTTCAACGCGCGCAATTGTAACGTCAACGGTGTGCCGCCAGCACCGTACGGTGTGCTGGCGGCACACCGTTTCTTATTCATGTACACGTGAGGAGAACTCTAAAGCGTGGAGGGTAGGAGAAATCATGAAAACCGATCTACATCAGTTCAATCAATTGCAATACCACAGATTCAAGCGTCTGCGGTGAGGTTCCAGCACCACAACGGGACCCACTGTCAAAGTTCCTTTCTGTACATCTGTAAGAACTTGCACCATCCATGGTGCTTGCCAACCATCAGATTACTCCTGTTTTTCACAGAGCAAGACCATCGCATTGATGCGAAAGGTACCTTTCCCATGCCACCAAACCTCGTCCGAACTGCTACCTGTATCTCAATGAAACCGCGAGGTGAAACTGCAATGTGCGGGAGGAGAAACATCTGAGCATCTACTCTGCATCATCCGGACAGCGCCACCATGAAGGATACATTGTGGTCCTTGTAACAAGCGCTATTCTTTGCTGCGACATGGCTTGCAGCCGCACCGCACTGCGGGTTTGTCATGGTATGTACAGCACGCCCATCAATATGTGTGCACGCTACAGTGGCTCAATGATATAGCAGGATCCAGCCTTGTATAGATCTATGCATGCTGCACACTGTGTCTGAACACAGGCCGTACTGTATTGCCGACCCTCGCCATACCATACTACTGACCCTGGAAGAAGACAATGAAGAGGAAAGAACCAAGAATACCAAAACACGAAATCCACAAGATGTGCCCTAGACAACACTACTACATTCACAAGACAACAAAGTGAGAAAGAAAGAGCCAGTCCTGTTGATGAATTTCATCATCAACGATTCACATTCCGCTGATCGATATCTTTGGCCAGTGTTCCACAGCAGGAGATTGGCTAGATTCTTGCCTAGTGCTCAGCAGCAGGAGATTGCTTGGATGGGGTCCATGCGTAGGGATCAAAAGCGTTTGCTCGTTTATAGAACGAGCTACCCTTGGCCACGACAAACAGCACAGGTACTCCAGGAATGACGTAGTCACGACGGCCTAGGAGCTCCTCCAGTGTCCAGTTTTCATCTGCTTCAATCATTGTAGATGCCTTGGGACCATATTTCTACAGCAGCACTTTCTGTGAGACGTCCAGAAGGCTACAAAAAATGTGTCTTCCTGAAATGGGATTACATAGGCTCAAATGAGCATGCACTCTATATGGGTGTGCGCCCTTCCATTGTCTTTCAGGATGATAACACATAGGCACGAAACCATGGACTTGAGTAGCAGAACGCAACATGCACCAAAAACCCCAGTCTTGTCACTCGAATGGCACAACTGTCGCGTTACAGCACTCATTTCCAGACCCCTTGGCCAAAAACAGTTGCAGCTCTTCTGTGCGAGCCAAAAAGGTACTAATTAGCAGCTCACGCAACCAAGCAGAAAAGAAAGACTTTCCGAAACAACACCACTAAAAGAAATGAATCAGAGCGCCATACGAAGGGCTTCTGAGATCAACTCATGAAATCAACCCCATCAAAGGCGACAACTACACATGCAGACAGCACACTGAGAAGCTTGCATTCATGAAACAGGAGTAAACCCTAATCGGGGTCCTACATATTGACCTGGGTGAAACACTACTCGAGAACAACACCATAGGAAGGGCTAAGGACACTTCAGGACGAGCCAAAAGGTAACGAATGGGACAGTACCCTAATTATAAGTGCCCAAGACTACCACAGCACAGATCTGTCGAATATTTGGCTGGTTGTTCATTTACGGCCAATTCGGCTTGCAATGCACAGAGCTGCACAAATACGAATATGAACACAACACACAGGTAGATGGCGTATTGAAAGAGCTAAGCAGTGTAGAACCTGGGTATCTCACAGTGTGGATGCCAAACACAGCAACCTTTGATCGCCAGTGATCTCGAAAACCAAGCTGGTAGCAGAGAAATAGATCGAGGCAGCGAAACACAATAGGTGGCAGGAATAAAGGAGCATGAGAGGTACCTGGCAGCCTGTTTCAACGTGGTTTGTTGGATATGTTCCCATCAGGACATCTATCATCTGTTTCTCGCTTAGAATTGAGCCTGCATGAGACAGGTATAACACAGAAACGTCCTTCCGTGTGTACACTCCTGCTTTGTCCCACTCGATTGGAGGTGCAGCCTCTCCAAACATCTGCAGAGCATAGCTGTGTGCATACTGGCTGAGGTACTGTGCACTGGCAACACGGTTTCTGTGGCTGTGCTGCTTTGTCATTTGCGCTGCAGTGGTTTTGCTGCTTTGGACACTTGCACAAGCACGTGTCTGAAAGTACAGACAAATTGAGTCATTCTGAAATGCGACTAACGTTATGCTTGACGATGTATGCTGAATTGCACTGTATTGTTCTACATTTGCAGCGCAGGAGATTAATGCATACCATACTACATGGTTGTTGTGCATTGTTACTGTGCTTGTCCAAATGTGACACTTGCAGAAAAATCGGAATTACTCTGAGCTCGTTCAGCACAGTTTGGGAATGAACCTGAATAGGAGCTGGCACACAGGTATCAGGAAGATGCTAAGGATGCTTAGCGTTCCTATTCGGGTTCTTTCTACTTGTTGCGCTCCCGAGTTGTAAGTAAAGTATGTGGATGGCAGCCATCAGCCAGTCTTGTAGTTGAATCGATAGGACACCGGGAAGAGGAAGCGAAACTAGGGGAAGCAAAACACAACAAATAGAGTTGAGCATAGCGTAGGTCAAACACAGTTCAGCAGCACTACACGGCACCCAAGCAACGATGTCAACCGTCAGAATAAAAAGGCCAGGCACACGTGCACGACCGCTGGCATAAGAATCGAGCTGCACCACAGACCTAAAAAGAAGGTGGTTGCCTGTGCTTCCCTCTTGTACCATCATGCACTGCCATGACTCGTGTGACTCGTGCCCACTGCTCGCGACATATGATCCCATGGTCACCCAGGCAACCCTATCGCAGGAAGTCTTAGATGCCATAATTATAGATGCATAATTGTAAACATTCATCACTCGCAAAGGTCGACAAGTGAGGCACTAGACTAACGAATGTCTGAGGAGTTGAGTGCTACCAACAAGGCCATGTGCAATCAAAACAAAATGCTCCTGCGACCTAATAAACTAGTTTGACACAGCATGGTATGAATTTTGAGGCGATTAGTTATCGCACCACGTCGAGGTGAGCTGAGATGGTGTCCAGCTCACAAGCATCCTCGACACAGTCATGGTACGGCAGCTTCTCAGGGTAGTACAGCATCAAAGGGAAGTGTAACACTTCCTTGCCATCGCTTTCTCTTGACTCTAACCACGGTAACAATACTCTGGTGTTCGTCTGGAAGCCAAACTGTGGCCTGGTCATGCGATACCCTCGAGATGTTATGTAGCTTGCCACCTTTTGTAGTGGCCTCAATTGCTGCTCCTTTGTCAGCTGCTCCGACTTCGCTTGAGCTGCGTGCTGTTCTGCACCAGCTTTTCCCCTCTGCATGCAGCCTTGATCAGCGCAGGACCACATATAGACTCGGGCTTCACATAGTTTTTCCAGCACCCATGCCAAAGGGATCTGTACTACAAAGTGATAAAATTAAGGTACATGCAAAAGTTCAGACATTGGATAGTTTACCTCCCGGATTCTTGTGAGCTCGGTATCCCCTGGGTTCAGCTGGAGCCCTGCTGTGCAACACCTTGTGACTGTTTCCCACTCATTCACATGCAAAGCTGCGTTCGCGGCTCGCATGTACGATTTCAAATGTGAAGCATCGATTCGGATAGCAGCTTCAGCTGAATCAAGTGCGTTTCGCCAGTTTCCAAGCTGAGCGTGAGCCTGGGCGCGGTTGCTCAACAAAGCACACCGGAGCTTGGCATTTGAATCCGTCTCGTGCCCAATCAGGAAAGAAAGACCTTCCGAGTATTTGTCGACAGCTTGACGCAACAACTGACGGACCTTCTTGGCAGCATACGCCTTCATGATCTCGTTTCCTGCAGTCTGCATCCCACAACTGTATTACGGCGGAACGTGGCGAACGCTTCATACCAACAGCACCAAAACGCGAACATGAAGTTGAGATTCAGACTGACGTTGGATGAGCTGCACCTTCGCACTCTCAGCCCGCTCATCAGGAGTCAAACCAGACGCCATTTCCTCTGCTAACTTACCAGCTGCTGTGCTAGGATCTTTCAAATCTCTGTCTTCTGCCCAAAAGGGATGCTGAACCCAGTCATCCTTCAGTGGCTGGATGTGGCTGGTGTCCACTTTGTCGAGCCACTGGTCGTGCTCCTGCCTCATCATCGCCGCTGCACTAGTAGAGGCACCATCATCACGTTTAGTTGCCATTGAAACCATCTTACAGCATATATGAGCCTCGTTCTCCAAAACTGGTTTCCAAGTGGGAGCCAAGAGGCCGTCTCCCGGCCAGGAGCAGAGATGGGCTCGAAGACAGCCTCGAGAGACGCTGTAACGGAACTGACAGTGCACGATGTTCCTACATATGCACTTCAAATACTGACAGTAAGCATGAACCAAGCATATGTGTAGACCACCTCGGGATCCAGGCGACAACAAGCTCCATGCGTGCGTGGACCCTCACAAAACGGTTGCCGCCATGATGAACTTGCAGACAATAGTTAACCTCTCGGACAAGTGGTATTACTACATATGTATAGTGTGCACTCATGTCTCGTGCCGTAGCAGACTGCAACGCAATTGCCGATTCTGACACCCACATGCATATGCTTCGGATTTCCGGAATGACACACATTCAAACTCCACACGTTGGAGCCATTCTTGGAGCCTACAGTACATCCTTCGAACAGCCCTTTCAATGTGCACCAACACAGCGTCCCTTGTGCTCATTTTTCCACCCCCCCCCCCCGGCCGCCTCCCACACCCCCCTTCCTCCTGCGACCAGCCCGAGTCCTCATAGTGTGGTCTCTTATTGTGGTGCCAGGCGCATGCCACCCTTGGAGGCACTTTGCCGCCAGTGCTGGCCCGCTATGCGCCGTCCGGCCCTCTGGTCTGCGCAGTGGTGTTACCCCGTTGTGCTGCTTGTGCGTAGGGTTTTGCGCTGTCCCTGTGGTGGGGCGTCAGCGTCCTTCTTGTGTTGCTGTGGTTTACAGCTGTGTGGTGGTCGGTTCGGGGTTGTTGATTGCGATGCTGGCGTTGTTGGCTGGATTCAGAATCTCAGAAATTCAGATGCTTTGTGGTGGTGGCTGTGAGCGGCGCCCCTGTCGACCTCAACACACCAGACCAAGTCCTATGCGCTTTGTGTGCTTCCGTGCTGCGCCACTTTCGATGTAATTTTCACCAGACCAAGAAGGCGCATGGCATTACCTTTACACAGTGACCCATTACCAGTCTGACGCACTCCAGCTACACTACAACACGACACGAGCCCCAATTCCAATTCCCCCTAACAACCACGTTCGAACTATACCAGTTGAAAGCACTGGTGTGATTCTTGCCCATTTACTGCATTTTCGGCAGGAAAGTAAGTTTTTTTTTAACACATACTGCATGCGGAATATAGTAGATTCTCCCAGAAACCACCACTCACTGAAACGAGCCCCCAGACACATCACACAAGCTGCTCCAGAGGCGCCTCTGAATCTAATGCACCTCTCCGCAGCGACGAATCTTCATCCTGCTGCAAAGCAGAACGTGTCTCTTGCAGAAGCTTCCCAAGAATATTCTTGCCGGTACCGTCCCGGCCACAACCCCAAAACAGGTCATGCGGGCTCTTCTCCACCAACCGCAGGCTCCCATCTCCACCACCACATCCCACACCCCCCTCTACTGTGCTCAACAGCAGTGCTCTTGGTCCGGCATGCTGCGAGAATTTCTGGCGCAACGCGCTGCGCATGACCCGAACTTTCGCCTCGGCCCAATCGGCCCGCACCAGCTCCGCATGCATGCGCTCATGGACCCTTCCGATTCTAGCAGCTTCCTCCGGACTCGGAGCACCCAGAATGGCGTCTATCACAGCCTCTGCACGTGTAGCCACATCGCTGCTGACGTCACCTGACGCGTGCGAGAATTTCTGGGCCTGGTAGTAGTGCTCCACGCTCGCCCACCTGCACGCGAGCTGCCCCGGGGGGAGCGTGAGCGCACTTGTACTTGCACTTGACCCCGCCTCGAGCCCCCCTTTCCCCCGCGGCATGTCTATAGCATGCGGGGAGAAGTTACTCAACGCCCCCCAGCGGTCCCACGCCTTGTAAAACTCGACCACGCCTTCTGCGCCCCGCCGATGCCGCCCCTGCGCCGCGCTTTCCACACCCCCCTCCTCACCAAACCCTCCGCTGTTGTGTAATCGCAGGCTCTGCTCCGAGCGCGCGCTTGCGGCCCCCACCCCTGTAGCCACAGCGCCGTTCGCAGTCTCGGCACCGTTGCAGGGGCTGTTGCCAAGGCCCGCGGCCGCGGCGGCCCCTCCCACTGAGGCGCGCGCACGTTCCTCGATGGACTGAGAGGAGGAGTACAGGCGGGGCAGGGAAATGAGCTCTTCGGCAGGTTCCTGGCGCTGCAGAAGGCGCTTGTGAAGTTCAAGGCCGCCCCCCGAGGAGGGCAGGAAGCCGGTGGTGAGGATGTCGCCGTCGATGATCTCATGCTGGGGGTCCAGGATCCGTATCGCCTGCAGCGCATGCATGCAAACACTTACTTCCCACTCAGTGCATTGTGCAGGCACTCGCTCGCAGGACATGTTTCTGCTTTCTGCAGCAGAGGGCTCAGGCAGGCGTGCGCAACCTTCTGTCCTTTCAGCACTCTCTCACAAACCGGCTGTGCAGAACCGGCTGCGCACAGGAGCAAACCGGCTGTGCAGATCATTGTTGCTGCAGAACATTGTTTGTGCAGAACAAACAGCAGAAGCAAGCAAGCAAGCAAGCAATGTTACGGTTAAGGTTAAAAAGGTTATGGTTAAGGTTAGTTGATTTCGGCTATTTGGGTTCATGCCTATTTACTACCTTTCCGGTTTGTAGTTCGGTTAAAAAGGTCAAGTTTAAAAAGAGGCCGTAAGGCCGGGGTAGGTAGGCGTACCTGCGTCATCTCCACAAACCCCAGGTTACCGACGGGCGTGTAGCTCTGAGTGCCCCCCACAATCTTGGGGGCCACAAACGCCATCACCTTGTGGATGGTGCCTGATGCCAGCGCGGGCGCGCTGAGCGTGCCGCCACACTCCCAGAAACATCTCAGAAAGCCTCGCATGGCACAGTACTGCGCGACTGCGGTCGGAGTCAGGAAGTCGAACTCCACCACCTCAACTCCTCGGTCTTGTAGCCGCTTCTGCACACGCATGCGCATGTGCATGTGTGTTTCAACCGCTCTGTTTGTTAAAAAAAAAATACAGTCTTATTTTTTTTCTAAAAAGTTTTAAAAAGTTTTGTTAGCTATTGGTAACATTACGTAAGAGTACTGCAATCCATTACCGGTTCTGTGAATGTGATTGAAAGCGACGGGGCACAATGCGGGATGACATGTGTCGACATCTCCATAGATGGGGATGTCATGCATTGTCATCCCATGCACATGTGATTACACCACCCACATGTCACCCATGATGACTTGTGGGTGGTGGGGATGCCATCCCCATGGGTGATGTCATGCATGTGTGGACGTCCTATCCACGGGTGGGGTGGGGTGGATGGATTGGGGGGGGGGGGGGGGGGGGTCTGACTCACCTGCATGTCTGTTCGCACGCCTTGCTGAGTCATCACGATTGTGGGGGCTGTTGACACGTCCCATAAGTTCCGGTCCTGCATGCATTCGCAGGAAGTATTCCCAGGCAGGAAAATCACTACCGGAATTACACAAACATCATTCATTCATGCATGCATTCGCAGGCAGGAAAATCACTGCCGGCATTACACAAACATCATTCATTCATGCATGCATCAAAAGCAAAGCACAGTGACTCGATGTGACGCGTCGCAACGCGTCGCAAGCTTGCAGCAGCAGCACCTCAGGGAGATCCAGAGTGCGGCTCATGACAACCCTAATGGGGCGGTGGCCGTCGTCGCGGCGCGTCGTGAGCCGAGGGTTGTCTCGGCGGACGGTGTTGCCCCCCACAATGACGGCGTCCGCGACCGCGCGCTGGCTGAACACGCGCTGCCGCGACAGGGTGTTGCTGACCCACGCTGCGTGGCCTGTTGGCGTCGCAATCTTGCCGTCGAGGGTCATCGCATACTTGAGAGTGGACATGGGGACTCCGAGAACTGCCCTGTGTAGGAGCGCCTGCAGACTGGGGCTGCTTACTTACTGTAAAGAAGATTACTTACTGTCACTGGTGTTGTAAATCGTGGTCTGTGGTTGCGAATCAGTAGGCAGTATCTGAGTTGTGCCCTGGCTCGTGGTCGTGGCATTGTGTTTCGTCATTATTATCGCAGTTTGGCTAAGGGTGCTGGGAAAGACCTTCGTGATTGTGCTGTTGTGCCATTCGAGTGAAGTGGTGGATGATTTGTGTTAGTTGCTTTTGGCTATTTGGGTTCATGCCTGTTTACTACCTTTCTGGTATGTAAGGACTTACTGTAACGAAAAAATAAGTTACTTACTGTAAAGAAAACATCTTTTTACATCGATAGGACCAGAGAAAAGAGAGGTACTGTAAAGGTGTGGTTGGTTAACTTCCGGAGTTTTGGGTTCTGGTCAAGTTATCAGGCTTGTAGGCGTGTGACAACTGCGGTTAGAGTGTAATGGCAATTTACGCCGTTTCGGCTTGTTACGACTGAGCGCTTAGGCGGTGATGGATACACTAAAGGCGGTGATGGATACACTATCTGAGGCGGTGATGGATACACTAAAGCAAGGTTCATGCGCAGCGGAAACGCCTGTCTCCAGGGAAACGCCTGTCTCCAGGGAGGGAGGGCAGGACAAGAGATTTTGAGGGTTTAGGGAGTGTGGAGGCTGTGGCAGGTGTTGAGGGTTTGGGGAATGGGGTGTGGTAAATTTGTGGGTGTTGGGCACTGATCGCCAGTGTCGCTTAGTTAGACAGAACACTCCTGAATATTTGGGACTGTTTTGAAGGTGTGCGACCTGACAAATGAAGCGACAATGGTGATCAGTGGTGTTGGGGTGTTGAGCAGGTGTTGGGGGTGTGGAGGGCTTTGGGAGGTTGAACAACGGTGTACATGAATCAGGGCTGTGGTCAATGAGCAGGGGGGTGTTGAACAGACCCCTGCAGTGGGCCATAAAACTTCTGGTCATTTTGAACGGATCCAGTGTCGAAGAATTCGGGCACCTTAGCTCGGGGGCATCGATCAAGTGGCAGAGCGTGGCATGCAGGGTGTCGGGATGTTTGGGGCACCGCCATGAGTTCAAACATGAGGCAGAGAGCCACAATTGTGCGCAAGGAAGACCTCTTGGGGGGTCTGGGAACGACATTTGAGATGGTTGTGTTATGTTATGAAACCAAGGTCGCTGACCACTGAGATATGTAGAGCTAGTTCTGCCCTATTACCTGCCTTGTTGGACTGTAACAGAGAACACCCGAACAGTGATGTGTCCAAGGAAGTGCTGTGAGAATGACAGCTTGTCACGAAGAGTACCAGAACTGCAGACATGGTGATATGGAACTAGATGATCTGAGACACCAGAACATCTTTGAGTTTGTATGTGTACCTTTGATGATCTCACTCTCTGATGTGACAGGACAGGACAAGCACACCTCATTCGCATCCAGGCAAGCACGCAGAGCTCCATGTGCTGCGGTGCCTTCCTGCATCACATCAGTATGTGCTTCCAGAAGTTGCACTTCAACTCCGGTTGATCTGAGGAAGGACAGAGCTGTGCCTCTGATGTGTTGTAGGGGATGCCTGGTTCCCATGACCACACGGCTGACACTAGACTTGATTATCCACTCTAGTCCCGTGATATCACCATGGCAATCACCTGTTTCGAGGTTCAGGTATAGCGTGCCGCCTTGGGCTGCTGGGCCCGCGTCTCCGAGCACCTGCTCTTCAACTGATGGCGTGCCTTGGGCTCTATGAAAAGCCGATCCCGCAACCTTGCCGTCCGAAGACACAAGCACAGCGCCATGGTTGGGATGTGGATGAGTTAATCCCTCGCACTCCAAGCTGACTGCTGCAGCCTGCTGTACGTATGCGATGTCTTCGCCTGCATGCGGCTGTGACACGATTCACACGGAACTGGTAACTGGTAGCTCGCAGCTTACTGTAACAGCTGAAATTTAGACTCAGGTACTGGTAGTGTGTCATGTAGGCTGTGGAGCTAGTAACATGCAGTGCAGAGCAGTTTGTGATGGAGTGCGGATCAGAACTGCACGTAAGCCAACGAGGCACTCCGCCAGTAAGCAGACTGAGTAGCACATACAGGAGCTTACGTACTTGTGAGAGATCGTCCCAACTCAGGAGGTAGCGCAGCGCACGTAGCGCTGTGATGCCACCTGCCACCAACCACTCGAAGCGGCGGTGAACGTGGCACCGTCCAAGAAAAAGACATGACAAGGTTACAGAGGTACAAACGAAAACCGTGAAGATTGCAGCCCTTCCGCTAAGCAAAACTTGAGCTATGAACTGAGGGCAACCAGGCTGCTCAGTGTCCACAACAAAGCTTCCGACGCACAGCCGACGGATACAAACCCAAATCACACGCACTAAGCATTCCAAACTCGGCGTATTTTTCGTTTCTCTTGTTGTGTCTTTTTTGGTGCAGTGCAAGGCGTACCTTATAAACGTGTACAATGCCGAGTTCGCTGAACTGTGATACAGTGGAGCACGTCCAACACGCGCTGCTCCTACTTAGCAAGCTGCAAGAAAACCCCTTGTACCGCACAGGCCGAGCAGAATCAACCAACAGATGCACATCCACGCCAGACCTGTGCGTTGCTTCAAAGCCCTTGGAGCATATGCCACGGCGACATCTCTACACCTAATACAAGCCACTCCCAGAACTTCCATACGAAGTGAGAATTGAGCCAAGGAATTAGTGTGTATCTAAATGCATCAGGATCTGTGTGGGCACGTGAAAGCGACACACAATCGGTGTTTGGGGTACACCGTGGTCCAAGCGATTGAGCGAGCCACTGAAAAGAGTTGGCAACCCTTCCCATCATTCTGATGATGACAGATCTAAAGAAGAGCTGCGTGGTGATTGCCGTGTGGGGCAGTGCTACACAGCAATATGGCAGGAGCACAAAAGTGCAGGCACACCATCAAACAGCCGTTATCTCAGCGGTTAGCTAGCATACACATGAACAAAATTATTCAGCTATACGTAGGGAACATCCAGGCGCATTCAAGCGTACACTCGACTGCACGACACAGCCACAAGGCCCTGCTGATGACAAGGGCCCCCTTCCTCCCTCCAGCGGGCTGCAGTTCAGGTGTCCTCCTGCCACAGTCGCTCCTGGTTGCGCAGTGATAGCGCCGCCCCTGGTGGTGGTGGACCCTCGCCCGCAAGCATGCACTCGGCATCCGGACCTCAGGTCTGCCCTGCCCCCCCCTTCTGGTCCTGACGTGTGCTGCTCGTGTGTATGTGTTTGGTGGCGCCTCTGTGGCGCTGGCTTTTGGTTCGGATAGTTCTGGCTTGGTGTGTTTTGTGCCGCGTGGTGGGTGTTGGTTGTGGTTCCGGGAAGATGTCTGAGCACTACAAAGTGGGGGCACATGCGCCGCTTACAGCAGAACCACAAAACAGAACAAAAAATACTTCAAAGTTCTGAGGCCTGCGATGTGGATACTTCGGTTCACATTCTGGCGATGTAAACGCACACTCTGTGGTTGATGAAGGATGCATCGGCAAAGAACAGAACGGGGCCCAGGGCCCAGGGCGGAGGAGGTGGCAGTGGGTGTCCCAACGCCTGTGGCCGGTTGAGGGTTTGGGAACCGAGGTGTGAGTGTCGCCCCTTCAGTTCGTTAGGTGTTCCATGCAATGTGCATGTATGGCATACATGCACTGGAATAAAACACATCTTTCGGGGAGGGCAAAACTGTTCCCAATCCACTCCATACCCAGGACTGCTTTCGCCATCAGCAACCCCAAAGGAGAAAACGTTCACTCCTTCGGATAATCAAAACAGAGACAGCAACAAGTGGTGCGGGATCAGAGGGATCGAGCCAAAGCCTGAAGAAAAGATGAATTTTTGTTTTGTTTGCGTTGACCTTATTAAAACGCAGCCTGCTTTTATGCCAGGTACCGTCGATGTACACACACACACACACACTCTGTGAAAGCGCCAGATGTTTATGTTTAGGGGTACGGGGCTCACATGTTGTATCATGCACTTCGAATTCAGTTGCTGGGAACACGACGTTGATGTCCTCAAAGCAGGGTATCAGTTGCAGAGATGGGTGGGAGGTTGCAGCTCGTTGTTGCGGAGGACTCTGTATGGCGAGAGCCATATCAGAGTTCCTGGAGGGTTATCCTGGAGAGTTAGGTCAACTAGGGGTCTCAACGTTGAGACCCCGAGTGGACAAGATGTATGGGGTGCCTTCCTCTCCCCCGAAGGAAACTGCAATGGGATAGTAGCTATTTTCAATGTCTTCGTGTCAACAGAACATGCCGCGGAGTTATGGTTTTGCGCCCTACCTGGAACCAAAAAACGGTTGTACACCCCTCAACAGCGTCAGATGGCAGGTCTGTGCGCTTGCGGTATCAGTCTTATGTTGCAGTGTACCTGCAGTTGTCAAGAACTCACTGCAGCACTTGACAGCTGCTATTGCGTCTGCTGCTATTGCGGCATCTTACAGTCACAGTCTGTAGGGAAGTCTTGTGCATGCACCCATATTCAATTCACAGTTCCTCCTCAATAGGCCAGAGCCCTGTAGCACACGTGATCTGCCTACATCATGAAGGAACAAGGTCGCAGCTACGGTTAGATGACAGGATCCACGATTCAGGAGACGTAGTTTGGAAATAGTTTGTCGAGTTCTTCATCACAAGTCGGGCGTTATTTGTTGCTAGCCCCAGATGTTCCAGATACGTGTTGCTCTGAACTGTTTTGAGGCTCTTCATCCTCTGCTCCAATTCTCCAGTCCTATCGATGTGATATATAAATATAATGCAGTTTCTGTGCTTCAGTTCATTAGAGAGATTGCATCGGCAGGACTGCAGAACTAGAAGCTGTGTGAGCCAGCAGTAGGAATAGTGCAGAGAGCTATACATGTCCAGACTGCAAGCAGGAGAATTGCATCAGGCAGATCTACCACCACAAAGGAATCCTACAGATCACTACTATCAACACAGAATCCAAACCGAACACAGCTTCAACAATCCGGCATAACAGCAGCCGCGTGAGCCCCCTCCCCTAAGACTCAATCTCTGGTGAAGGGGTGGAAGAGCCTGGAATCCAACTGGACCAAGTCAGGGCGGTGCACATGCCTGCCGCAGCGGTGATCATTCGAGACATGTACCCACACATGAGGACTGTCAAATGCCGACACACATTCTTGATTCAGGCATCAGGACGGAAGCCCGGCTGTGGGTAAGCCGTATTGGTGGCTTCAGAAATGAACTGCATGGCGGCGGGGCAGAAAACGGCTGAGGGTCTTAAAGGATATCGGCCTGAAAGCGTGCCCGGGGCACTGGTGGTCATTGTAATAATCGCGCTTCTTCACGGTATCCTGAACAGCAGCCGTGTAGCCAGGGGTGCGGGCGGCGGCCTGAACATACGAGGGGGACAGGGGCCCTGCAGGAGGTGGATGAAGGATGCGTCGGCAAAGAACTGAACGGGGCCCAGGGCGGAGGTGGCAGTGGAAGTCCCAACGCCTGTGGCCGGTTGAGGGTTTGGGAGCCGAGGCGCGAGTGTCGCCCCTTCAGTTCGTTAGGTGTTCCATGCAATGTGCATGTATGGCATACATTCACTGGCATACAGCATATCTTTCGGGGAGGGCAAAACTGGTGCCAATCCACTCCATACGCAGGACTGCTTTCGCCATCAGCAACCCCAAAGGAGTGAACATTTTCTCCTTCGGATAACCGAAACAGAGACAGCAACAAGCGGCATGGGATCAGGGGGATCGAGCCAAAGCCTGAAGAAAAGATGAAATCGTTTTGTTTGCATTGACCTTAGCCTCAGCCTGCTTTTATGCCAGGTACCGGGTTCGAATCGCATTCCGTCCAGAGCCATCTGTCGTCATTTGCTCGACCTTCTGAGTTGGGTGTTTTAATGGGTGTCTGGTGGCTTTCCCTCTGCGAATCAGGGGGAATTGGGGGACAAATAATTGTTTCGGCGAATATTCCTTTTTGGGGCGGTACATGGAACAATACGTCATCATCCGATGGTTTTCCGGGGCGACGTCCGCTCAAAACAACCAATAAACTTCGTCTCAGGCCTATAAAACGGTACTAAAAGACACCCTGTTGCGACATGCATGTGAGTTGCACCACTGTGGCGCTGAGACCCAAGCTTGAACCCAGCATGGCATACTCCCCGACAAAATGTACACGTCTATGCACTACAAGGCAAACATCTTGCTTACCGCTCTCCATATTCACAACACTTTCTCAGCGATGGTTCCACAACATTTCCATCTACCGTTCATCCACATAATTTCCATCTGTTGCTCCTGCATGCATGTTCTTTCTGCAGATGCCAGTCAGGGCTATTAATCCATTCTGTGACTACCGCACTGTCGCTAAACACTGAGGACTGCTAATATGGAACGTGCCGGAAAGCCCGGTAAATACTGAAAGTACTAATTTTGAAGAGGTACATGTACAAAGCCGAAACATTGAGGAAGGCTGTTTGAAAAGGCCGGGGTCTATGAAATTACTGCAGATGTGTGTCCAACAAGAGCATCGCTAAACATTGAAACGAGGATTTTGTGACGATTTGGTTGAAATCCCCACGTAAAACCAGCAGCTCTTCAATATTCACCGCTAGTACGGCTGTCAGGTGCGGCTGTCAGTGGACACTTCAGGTGTGTGCATGCTTTCCCTGGCTCGCCAGGCCCTTCTCACTTTACTTTCTTGCACCACTCTGACCTTGCTCTGATGATCGAAACACCAATCTTTCCCCGGCGACACTGCCCGGACGAGAGTACATACAGGACCCAGCAGAAGACATTCGAGATGCTATTGTGTGCCTTACTGAACTCACTCGCTTTCCAATCTTCTTCAAGCCCTGAACAGCATCACCAGCACCCAGCATGGTGACACCAAAAGTAGTGAAGGTAGTCGCAAGCGATACTGCTGTTGCCCAGATTTGATTCTGTTTGGCCGCATTATTGCCTCCCTGTAGTTCTGGGTGCTCGAGTTCAGACATGAGACTGAGCAAAGTAATCGATACGACCCCCAATTCGAAGCAGAGAGCCGCCACGTGCAGTCCAAGCATTGCCCTGTAGACCACAACCACATCTCAAGCCCTGATGCGTTTCATACTTTCATGTGTGCCCGTCCTCCTACAGTTCATGGCCCTTCTGTTCAGAAGTGTCCGGATGATTCAACAGCAGTTGCTGAGACTAAGAAGGTTTGGTTTGGTGATTTTGTATGCTGTTGCCGAATACTCGGATGTAACAAGCTGCCAGCCTGTCGATTCATGCTCATGTGTGGCACAGAATTCACACCTTTTCCTCCAGTCTGTCGTCTTGGTGACTTCTGAACCCAGTACCATCAGGAAAAGAGTGACCAGAAAGTCACCTAGTGAAGAAATTGCAGAAGCAGCCAGCAACCATGTGATGACCCCACATCGACCTGGCTCTCCAAACCAGACACACTCTTCTTGCCTCTATACAGGAAACCAGCATTCACATGATAAGTCCAGAGATGTACCAACTCGTTTACATTTCTATCATCGACAGACTCTTGTTCAAGGTGACCTGGCTTTGTGAGATGCTGAAACTGGCTTCCATTGCAGATATGTGTAGCCAGCAAAGCGTAGAAAGAAACCAAAGTGGACCATAGAAGAGAACTTTCAAAAAGTAGTTGCCATGGGGGACCATTTCAATGTCGCATTCTGTAGAACAGGCCAAGACTCGACACCGTGAGATGAAGGATACAGAACTCACCTCATTGAACAAGATTCGAACGAAGCTGATGTCAGTGAAGTTGTCGACTGCACGTAAAGTGAACACAATAGACTGTAGCATAGGCTTCAGGAGCGTGGCACGCGGCTGCTTGGGTTTCTCTGTGAAGAGCATTCCGGACTTGTTGGCCATGTTGCCGCTCAGCATGCACACTGACACAGCGATCACAAAATGTATCAGGCTGCCAAATGGTACCTGATCCAGCGGGCCTATAAAGGTGACTGTAAAGGCAGTGGACCAGCAGACCCAGGCAACTGGGAGTGACATCAGGTACAGCCGGCTTCTGGCTGCTGCTGGTCCATGCCTCCAGATAGCAGCTATGTAATACATAACTAGAGCGATAGTAATTGATAAGGGAATGCTCTGGATGTATCTATTGAAGGACATGCCAAAGATTAGAATATAGCACAGTCCCAAAAACATGATGGTGACAGAGCCGAAGAAGCTGAACATGGCGGTCGCAACAGATTCATGGAACTCTCTCCAACCTTGAATGCCTGGTTCTGTCATCCCCGCAGAAACTAGTGCTCTCACCGCATCCGCAGAGAGCACAGGTGGGTCCTCCACACAATCGTGAACATGCTTGCTTTCGGTATCAGAATCGACAGTGATGACATGTCCATCGTGAATTCGCACGTGACCTACATTGCGTGGATCGGGCGCGACCTTGTTAAGGTTCAGAGCGGTTGCATTCTGATCTTCCTTCGTGCCTGCAGGCATCAAGCACTCACTGCAGCATATGCAACCCGGAAACCTACACATATGTATGGAACATTTTGGTGCCGTGTGCACTTACCCATGATCAGATGTCAGCACAAGTGGGACGGATCAATGGGGCAGAGGAACGGACATGAGCATGTACATGCACATCAGCAACAACAGGATATCATATATTTGAACACATTCTAGTGCACCGTTTTCATATCTATCTCGGAGATATCTCAGAGACATGTCTTTGAGACAGCGATGTCTAGACATCGCTGTTTCGTGAAGTTTCGGTCACTGTGAAATTCAAATTGGCAGAGGCCTCTAGAGGCCTGAGTTATGAACCGGAAAGGCAGTGAACAGGCATGAACCGAAACAGCAAAAAACAACTAAGCAAGCTAGCTCGCCCCTACTCTCCGCTACGCTTCGGCCCCGGCCCGACAAACATACATGGTCTTGGGATTGACCTTAAACTCAGCAGCGGGCCCGTGAGCGTTAAAGTGCTTTTACCACGAGGTCCCGGGTTCGAACCCCGGTCCCACCAGACTCGTATTTTCTTCGAGCTTCTGAGCCGGGTGCGTAAAGGCTCTCTGGTGGTTTCCCCTTTAACGAATTGCATGAGTTCCGCCACTGAGGCCGAAGCTCAAAATGAGTATGGCGTAGTTCCCGAATAATTTATTATTATTATACATGAAAACGTAGCTATGGACAACATGGCTCCGAGAAATTGAAGACCTGAGGCTTTTTTTTGAATACGCAGAGATGTGAAGACAGAGAGAGCTGCTTGCCCATTTCATGTGCTTTCAGATTGACACTATCAGAATGCAGGAGGTGACAGAAGCCTTGTGTTCAGTACTTTTGCCCACATGTGCTACATGCACCAGTTATTGCAAGGTTGGCGGTGGGCGCACAGAAAATCAGGATGTGTGATTCAAACGCATGTACATGCGGCTACTACCAAGATGCATGAAAGTTCAATTTCGAAACATTAAACTTCCGAATGCAGACTCCTTTGCTCAGCCCTGGGCTCAATACCTGAATGCGCAGCTGTAGCTGCATGCGCAAATGCAGGCTGTGCATGCGTTCGTGCATCTGCCTACAGCGCTTGTGGCGTGGAGTGCGGGAGCAGCATGGGGGGGGGGGGGGGCGATGGTGGGGCTGCCACAGGGCGGCGGCAAGCTCGGTGTTGCGTGTGCCGGCCATGCTGCGCATGCTGATTACAAAATTTTTTGTACTATTCGGGGATTACTGTTAATGTAATCAAGGCCCATTATGCCATACTCAAGGTCCATTACGCCATACTCATTTTGAGCTCCGGCCTCAGCACCACAGTGGCGGAGTTCATGCAATTCATGGAAGGGGAAACCACCAGAGACCCTTTACTCACCCTGCCCAAAGCTTGAAGAAAAGACGAGAGGGCGGAGCGGGGTTCGCACGCGGGACCTCAAGGCGGCAGTTGTGGGGGTGGAGGTGGAGGAGTCTGGGAGGGGATTGGAATAGGGGGGGGGGGGGGGGGGGGGCATAAGGGGGTCGCTGGGGCTGGGAGCTCATTGAGTGTGTTGGTGGTTGAGGGGTGCAGTCTTTGCCCTCTGCCCCGTGCACAGCAACATCAAGGTAGCATAAGCCAACATAACTTTTCATTCCCCTCAATCAGTAAATTCCACTTTCCGATGTAGCCGTCGTTTTTGCCACAGTAAGCGGCCTCCAGACCATTGCAGAACAGTTCTGGACAGGTCCCTTCTGCAGACTTTAAAGAAATCGCGTCTCGGTGTAACTATGTACTAACTATGTGCTAAAGAAGGAGTCCTTGGGCGTGTGCCTTTCATCGTGTTGTGCACCATGTTTCAAGCACAGCATTGTCTCTCAGTAGACAATTACCGAAACATTCACAACAGACACACGCTGATATGGTATGTGCATCGGACAATACATCAGCGTTGCTCATGTGCACTGATCACCAGTGTCAAGCTACCCACATACTGCTCGCAACAGCGGCTGAGCACTTTTGTAGCCAGGGACAGACGGTCAGATACCTGTTATGCATGCCGCATAGGCATGCTAGCATCTTCTGTTGCCCGACCTGTGCCGCTTTTGTCAGTTGCAAGCCACCAGGCGCTGGCTTCACCTCAGGCAGACATAGCATTGGGGATGAAGCCGGCGCAAGGCGGGACTGACGTTTCTCCCACGAGAGGCTAGTTTTAGGCTCGGCTCTGGTTGGATCCAGATGCATGTGATAACATCAACTTTGTGGATATCCAGACGATTCAATGAGACCATGGATTGGTCTCGTTGCAGTAACACAAATGTCCTGAATCGTTTTCAGCAACTCACATGTAGCCATCTCGAAAAGCGCGACCCACGAAATATTTCTAGAAACGGCGATATATCGCTGTTTCGTGAAGTTTGTCTTGTCATTGACCTTGAACTCAGCCGCGGGCCCGTGAGCTTTGAAGTGCTTTTACCACGAGGTCCCGGGTTTGAACCCCGGTCCGGCCAGAGCCACCTCTCGTCCTTTTTTTTACCTTCTGCGCCGGGTGCGATAAGGGTCTCTGGTGGTTTCCCCTTGAACGAATGGCATGAATTTCGCCATTGTGGCGCTGAGGTCAAAGCTCAAAATGAGTATGGCGTAGTCCCCGAATAAAAGTTTTTTTTGGCCCCCAGGGCCACCTTGCTTAGCGGCGCACATGGGGGGCCTGTGGCTTAGTGGCGCACATGTCCATGGCATGGTAAGAGGTGTCGGGGCCGCATACGTCAGTGGCGTGTTGGTAGAGGGAGTCATGCGCAGGCAGGGTACAGGTGTAGGAAAATACGGATGCTGCGTGAAGCGTTTGCAGGATGGTCAGATAAAACAAGGGCGCGGCAGAAAGGATCATCCACACATGTGTAGGAGATGGACCGTTTGCTTCGATGGACAGGGATGGGGCCAGGGGGTGGCAAACCATGAAGCTGCGGTGGTTCCGAAGACAGGGTGCCGCACATGAATGTTTGTACGGAATTGGCATTAATTATGTCATGGCTTTGGTCTTGGGATTGCCCTTACACTCAGCCGCGGGCCCGTAAGCGTTAAAAAACGCTTTTACCACGAGGTCCCGGGTTCGAACCGCGGTCCGGCCAGACGGTCTCGCCTCTTTTTCGAGCTTCTGCGCCGGGTGCGTAAGTCCGCACCGTTTTGATTCCGGCGTACGCGTCCATGGGCCTTCAGGAAAAAAATGTTTACCCAACAATCTATAAAAATGTACATTTTGCGAAACGATGCTGTGTGGCTTTCCTAAGCACGTATACACATACATAATGAGAATGCAAGTGATGTGCTCAAAGTTCAGTAGAATTGCTTGTGGGTTGCCTACATGAGCAAATACTAAACTGAGTGGTCGTGGCCAGTGCCAGCGGGCCAGTATGTACACGACAATCATGCAGACACCTACACAATTCCAGCTACTGGATAGTATGCTATTAACATTAGACTATTCTGCTGCATACTTATCCCAGATCTCTTGGTGTTACTGAACCACAGAAATGTTCCTGTATGAAACATGCCACGTACTGGGCCCAGTTTTGAGAACCATCATGATCAGTGGCACGACCACAGGCTTCAGAAAACCCATCTCTTGCGAGTCACTCTTACATCTGTAAATGATTTCGACCATATCATCTTGCTGCATTGCGTGTGCGTCTTCGGTGCTGATGAACTGGTTCGATTCGGCGTGTAGCAAGGAGTACCTGAACCGACCAGAGCCGACTGTCAGCGGCGAAACGATAAAAAAAACATCCTGAAACGTCTGACTACTTCGAATATCTAGCTTTCAGTACTCAGGCTTGATACAGCTGTTGCCATTCTGAGCTTCCCTGACTCGAATAAAGTCTGCCATGGCACCAAGATATTGTAGCCGATACACAGGTCTGCACCTGGATTCACACGCACAAAAGGTTTGAACACAGAACTTCAGGTGTATTTCAAGTGCTCCAGGGTGTCACTATGCGTTGTATTGCGTGAGGCAGAATGTGGCTGGCGGTGGAACTTGGCACATGTGACACAACATCCCGCCCTGTGACGAATTATGAACACATTCAGGGCCAAACAAGACGCCAAACGCATTCTAAAGGTACAGTATCAGTAGATAATGCTTGGCGCTTGCATTGGGGCCCGTTCAGGCACTTTTTGCTCCAGAGTTTTTCTTTCTCCACCTTTTTTACAAACCAGAAAGGTAGTGAACAGGCAGGAACCCAAATAGCCAAAAGCAAGTATTACTTGTTAAACACAAAACATCCACCACTTCACTCGAATGGCACACCAGCACCATCACGAAAGTCTTTCCCAGCACTCTTAGCCAGACTGCGATATTAGTGACGAAACACAATGCCACGACCACGAGCCAGGGCACAACTCAGATACTGCCTACTGATTCGCAACCACAGACC